>SADC01000063.1:0-246852 GCA_004194705.1 Ditylenchus dipsaci
TTACAAATCTGAAGAGTACGAGGCGAAAAATCACACAATAAGACGAAAAAAGCTTACCAATTTGTTTGCGATACAAGGATCAATAACATGTAGATCATGCTTTGGTCCAAGTAAGGTTCGGTCCTATTATCTCAGTGATGCTAATCTCCGATTTTTTTTCTGAGAAACAGTTTATAAGGCGAGTTTGTGATTTTTTCAGTAACAGTGCAAAATCTTCCTGTGTTAGATTGGGGTTGGCTGTGTGAAATCGAGATTTTCACATTTAAGCTGAAATTTGAGATTTTATAGTATTACACTGTGCATTGTTTTTGTGACGCAATCTGATATACAACCTACCAACCACTCTGCCCCATTCCACTTAACTTATACTATTATTGAAACAGGACGACAGGCCTCATCGTGTTCAGGAAATTTTGTTTAAAATTTTAATTTTGTTTAAACGACAGTTGCTCAACGACTATTGCGCAAAAGACGCTTGCTTAAAACTAAATTGCTCAAATGACAGTGCCCATCGATTTACAGCACTGCATCTGACACATAAATTAGGCGGGACTTTTTAATGTCAATTAGAGAACTGATCAATAAATTGGTTGATGAAAAGACATTGATCAAATAAGGATTTAGTCGAAAAAATGGACACATTGGTACCTGCTCGAACATATTACTGATTACCACCTAAAAATTTACTAGGTACACCTGACTAGGTGGATGTCCACCTGAATAACCTGAAAATGAAATTTTTTCAATTTTCAAAGCAAACTGTGGCTATTACTGTAGAATCGTATGGGATTTAGTTTGATGAGACCAAATGAAAAATGTGATTTGATTCAAAGCGACATTTTTCTTATTCATTCACTGCGCAACGCTCTCCTCATTTATTACTTCGTTCTTGTTATTCGTTTTCTAATTTTCACTACTCAAGCTTTAGGAAGTGGCTCAAATCCAGGAAACAAGATGTTCGTGCTGCTTTGTTCACCTCCGTCAAAGAAGTCGTCATCGGAGAATCGCAAATCTTTTAAGAGTCAGGCTACAACACTGTCAAATTAGCCGAGAGTCGCTTCACTAATTGGGAAAACAAAAATTGCCTGGCTCTGAAAAGAGGACATCACGGGAGAGAGCATCACTTGGAATCTGCCAATGCTATTTTCCGTGAGTCCGTCGACTAATGTATTTAGTTCTCTTTAAATGATCTAAGTTAAGCTCACGGAACTTCATTCATCCTCTTTTTCGGTTTCATTTATCGCATTATTTATTGTTTTTGTTTTGTTTTTTTTTTTTGTTTATCGTGGCTCTCTAATTTTTATTTCATGGAACTGGCGTGATTTGGTGAACAAGGATGGACGGTTGCAGTCTTAGATCATAAGGTCAGCTTCAAGGCAAGCAACATATGGAAATCAAACACGTAGTGAGTTAGCCCTGTGCAGCGAACCGTGTTAATCTCTTGTAGGAGAGCTAGACCTAAGACTACGGCAGAATGAGAGGACTCGGTACCGGCTCACAACCGTTATTTCAATATCCATGATTAAACAAATAAAATAATTTCAAACGGTGCGCGAAGCCCTTGACAAAAATTTTCAAATTTTTCAGGTTTTTTGGGCCACCCTGTATTCACCTGGTCGAGTGGTATTCACCCCAATTTCGGGGTTAAGGTGTGTAAAATTCGCACTTTTTGCCTTATCGAACCTGATTCCTCACACGGTCTTACATATGACTGCATGTTTTTTGTTTTGATTAAAAAAAATTCAGGAAATCAAGCTGGACATCCGCCTGGTCAGGTGAACGCACCCAAGGATTTGGGGTTCGGGTGCGTAAAAATAGACTTTTGATCTTATCAAACCTAATTGCCCAGCACAATTTTACGTATCATAAGCAAATTGATTTTAATTTAAAAAATCATTTTCAGGTCATCCAGCTGTATATCACCCTATCCAGGGTACTCACTTCGGGTTTTGGAATTGAAGTGTCGAAAATCACAACATTAGTCCTGTCAAACCCAATTTCCCATACGATTTACGTTAGATTAAAAGATTTCTTTTGTTTTGACTAAAATTTTACTTTTTAGGCTTATGATGATTTGATTTCTTTATTTTTTGAAAAAGGCGTTATTTTTAAGTTTTGATAAATAAAAAGTTGAGTTTTCGATCCGCTTTAAAGTACCCTTTTTACTACTTTAAAAAATTCAAGGCTGTTTCGGGGTATGAAGAGACCAAAATGGACCAATTATATAAAAAGGTGTTGAGCATAGTTTTGTTGACTGGGGCCTAGCGCATAAAGAATCTCTGGTATGCATACATTTTTATGCATCCCAAGTCACTTTCGAGTGATTTGCGTCCTCTTTCCTTGCGCCCCCTTTGGGGGGCGCAAGGGGCTTGGTAGGCTGTAGATGCGCGCACTCACTTTATCTTGAGCATGGTATCGGGCAAGATTTTCGGTCAAAAATGCCATTAAGAGGCTCTTTTTGTCCATCTGCTAAACACGTAACATGGTGAAACAGGTAAAAAGTCGAAACTCAAAAGTGCCAAAACTTAATTTTTTACAGACAAAAACTTTAATAATAAGCTTTTCGAACTCCTGAGGTGATTTTAGGTCGATATAGGGTGTTGGGAACACTTTAAAAAGATTTAATTGGGGGAGGGGGTTAAACGGGTAGGGTCGGTTATACGATAAGTTGAACACTAGGTAGTAGAATAGGATTCGGTCAGTTTTTTTTCGAACTGGTTTTTTCTTTTCGGCCATTTTAATCAACGATTTCGCAGAAATTTTCACATTCTGCGAGTCCCTATTACTGAAAACTCTTCCTCTTCAAAATGAGATAAAAAACGTTTCGAATAGCTGACAATAGTTGGAAATAGGAAATAGTTGGAAAAAACCCATCGGTTTTTTCAGACCGGTTTTTTCCAACTATTGTCAGCTTTTCGAAACGTTTTAAGTATTAAGAGCTCGCAGAATGTGAAATTTCCGCAAAATCGTTGATAAGAATAGCCGAGAAGAAATAAGCCGGTTTGAAAAAAAAACGGAAAATACTTATCCTTCTACTAGTTTTGAAAAGGGTTGATACACTAATAAGCTTGTGTGTGTGTGTTAGCGCACAAGCAGAGAAAAATAAAAAAGTCTTGAAAATCGATGCTCAGATGTCGATTCGAAATCGATCCTTCTGTTTTTCTCTAAGCATAGACCTATTGGCACTATATCCGATGAGATCTATCTTGTGAAAATTTTGTCTAACCTACTGCATTATAGATCAGTGTTTTCTGTGGACCTTTGCAGTGATATCTCCACTTGAGCGCTGATATAGATTTTCTGATGCTAAATAAATACGTGTAGCAGCAGTTTGAATTGCTTGGTGAAACACCAGTGAATCTAAAAAAATCTGGTTTTGTTAGAATAAATTGACTTTTCAGTTTAGTTGATATATTCGTGAAAAGCCATAGCTCATTCATATTTTTAGTCTAAATTTGCTTTATTCTGAATTTTTTTGCTGATCAAGTAATGCAATCTAGAGTTTTAAAAGCCATTATTCTATTCACATGTACACAGGCATGGTGTGCACTGCATGGATCCAAGAAGACTCGACAGAACTAGAAGCGAACTAAGTCCTGCTGATTTACAGCAATTCACTCTTCGGCAGCCTCCGGCAAGAGTATTGAAAAGAACTAATAGCTTGCTTAATCCGCCGAATTACTGCTTGTGACTCCTCCACATTATGCAAGAAAAAATATTCCAGGTTGCTAGTTTCAAATAATGACATATAGTCGACGCCAAGCTTGCACATTTCGAAAGCCTGGCGCCAGCGCCAGGCTTTTCGAAATTTTGGCACCGGCGCAACATGCGGCGCCGGGGATTTTTAAATTTTAGCGCGACGCCGGGGCGCCAGGCTTAAATTGAAAGCGCCAGCGCCGGCGCTAGGGCTTTTTTGAAATTTCGGCACCGGAGCCAGGCTATAGTAAGGGCACCGGCTCCGAGGCCGGTATTTTCGTCTGTAAATTGAGTTTATAATCAAAAAATGTATTATCTGATCTAGATATACTTAACTGAGAAAAAAAATTCAAGAAAATTTCAAGAATATCGGGAAAATTTAAAAAAATGAAGCATTTATCAAAAATTTTGAAAAAACAGCGCTGGTATAAGCAACTTGACAAAGTCGGAGCTTTCCGAAAATCTCAGGCGCGGCGCCGGCGCCAGCTGTAAAAAAATTCGAGGTCTCCGGAGCTGGTCGCCGGGCTTGTGAAAAATCGGCCGACTCTGGCGCCGCCTCCGGGTGCGCAGTGGGCTTAATTGCTTAGAGATGCGCGCACTCACATACCTTAGACATGCAAGTAACGCCAAAAAATTTTCTTTTTCCGTGGCAAATATAGTGTAACGTGGCATATATTAGCTTTTTCTACACCAAATTAAATTATGGCACTCTTTCGACGGTAAAATCCAAGTATTTAGAAATAACTGTGAACTTATCTTACTTTGAATTTCCAATGTCACGATATCCCAAGACTTGGACACCTGCTAGTGTAAAATTACGAGGAGGATTTAGCGTTTCGACCTGAAAGCAGAAATCAACAAATTATTAGAAAAAGAATCAAAAGTTTCTAATATTTCAAGTCATGGCCCACCTGGTCTAGGAGGTGAAATTTTGAGGATACGCAGGTGCTACAAAATAGACACGTGTTGTAGTTGATTTTGAAACAACAGAAGAAGTGAAAGAACAGAAACCCAATGTTTTTAGCCGTTTTTTCTCATTTTCTCGTCCAAACCAACCGGAATCATCTGGATCTGGTGCTAGCCAGCATTATCAGCGCTCTCACACTTTTGATTAAAAGCTTATAGAGTTTTTTCGCAGTTGTACTGTTACATTGTCTTACTAACAGACTTTTGAGAAATAACTTGTTGACTTATCATCAGTTAGTTTCGCAAATCACCGTGCACTGTATTAAGTCTAATAGATACTTGGTTTTCTCTCTCACAAGGAACCTCGCAAACTTGTTTTTCACTCGCAAATAAAAGTTTGGTCTTATTGGACAGCCAGTATGAGACTGTAAATCAAATCTGTTGAGATCTCGGGCCCATATGCCGAAAAGTTGGGATGGGAAGGCCAGTAACGTATCGATGGGCTTTATATACGCATCGCCTAGGTCATAGGTTCGAATATCATTGGGTGCACACTAATTTTTTTACTCCAATTTTCAAATTTTACCCTTCGCTAATATACTTTTGGATAGTTTAGAGCCTGAATATCAGTCAGAAACCAAACTTGCGAAAAAGTGGCTAACAATGGGAGTGCACCCAGTGGTATTCGAACCTGAAACATAGGCAATGCGTGTTAAAGCCCCTCATTTAAATTCAAAAAATGCCTTGGTCTCCCTGTTGTTTTTCAATACTTTACGAGCCGTCTTATCCCAAATTTTTGGCCTATGAGCCCGAGATCTCGACAGATTTGATTTAAAGTCGCATACTGGCTATCAATGAGACCAGATTCTAATTTGCGAGTGAAAAACAAGTTCGTGAGGTTCCCTTGTCAGTGTATCCAAAATAAGACTGCCTTTTTTTAAATCATTTGGCCGGTAGAATAACAAGTTGAAATTCACCTCCGATATAAACAGCATTTCAGCACTCGAGAAGCCGGTCCCTAGCGAGGAGATCACCTCAGATATAATGGCTGTAACCATAGTCGGGGACAACTTTTTCTTAAATTCAAAAAATGTCAATATTTTTCTTAATATTTTTTATTTCGATATTTATGACCCTAGGGCAAATATTTGTGCTCTACACGAAAATATAGGCAGTTTTCCCATTCGACGCAGAAAAATCGGTGAGTGAAAAAAAGTTGAGGGTCAACTGGGGTCAACTTAGGGTCAACTTTTGCTAAAATTTTGTAGAGACATGATTTTGAATTTCTGTCAAAACTATTTTGAAAAGATTAAAAAGTTGAGTGGGAGCCACGTATATCAGATTCGCTACTTTCCCTTTAAAAAATTGATATTTTAACAATTTTGACAAAAGTTGCCCCCAAAAAAGTCGAGGGTCAACTCGACTATGTTTACAGCCAATGGCACTGAGACCTTTTGGAAAACTGATTTCTAATTTAAGCAAAAAGTTTGCCGAGTAAATTGCAATTTCACATATTTTCGATAAATGAAAAAAAGGGTTCATTTTTTCTCTGGTTGAGCTATTTTCACTCTGCTCTAGAAGAGTATCCAGAAAAAATTTTCAGGGGGGGGGGCAGACATGTGCACGGGCCGGAAATTTCACGGCCCGGCCCGGCCGCCAAATGTTTTTGTGAGCCCGGCCCGGCCCGCGTGAAATTTTAAAAGTGAAGCCCGGCCGGCCCGGCCGGGCTGGCCGCAAAGCCCGGTTCTTTATATATGTGGGGGACAGAAACAAAAGTCATATGAAATAATGGGGGGCCATTTCCATTAATTTTTTATTCCAGCTTGGGGGCCATTTCCTTGATCAGTGAGTCTGCCTTGCCGCCACACTTCGAGAAATAGTAGTCTTGTCGACGAGAAGAGCATCGATGTCTACCACTCCACTCCGCTTGACTCTGAAGATTTTATTGATTAATAATTGGATGTATGCAAGTCAGAAAGTTCACCTACCCTATTTCCATTGCGCTTTTCAAAGCTCTTTTAAACCCCTCTTTTTCGACGATGGAGAATGGCACATTGTCAAGAGCACAGTTCCACAGTTGCTTCTTCCATCTTCTGGATTCCTGCCGAAGTGGGCCGGTTGGGAGCATAGAAGGAGAGCAGGTTCTTCAGGTTAGTCGCCTCAGGTGCTTGATTGTGAGTAGATCGATGCCGACTAAAGATATTTAACATAAATCATTCAATATAAAAAATACGAACTTACGAAATATGACCGCCGTGAGTGTTAGCCAGAAACATCCTGCGTTGCTTGCACGCCAGAAATTTTGTAAGTTCAGCCTTTTCGAATTCCCTTCTTAGTCATACTTCAACAGCTGAAAGAGCTCATATGTCCTTGGGCTTGAAGAAGATCCTCGCCGGCTTCGATTGTAGAATCTCAATTAGATCGTCCTTTGTCAAGTCGGCAGCCGCTTGTTTCGTAGATGGCGTTCCTGAAAGTTGTACTAAACGAAGGCAACGAAGGCTCTCCAGAATCTTCCTTGTCGTTGCTAATCAAGGTCTTCCGTAGTGTTCATCGTCTATTCTTGCTTCGTGAAGAAGATTGGCGATGAGTGAGAAAAAGTTGGAACGGATTTGAAAATTGTTGACCGATTATCTCTAAAACCTAAAAAAGGGGGTGCCTTTGAATATGAAACGCAATGTAGATAATTATACCCTGCCTAAGTTTGCGAACTCAAAATTCCCGATGTTCATTTGGCCAAAGGTACAGTTTGGTCATTTTTGATTTACTTATTAATTTATTAATTGCTTCTTAATTTCCGAGCACTAAAAAAATCTTTAGGTCTCAAAAAAGTAGCAATGTTTTTAAAAAGTACATTTCGATATCATGGTTTTATTATAAAAATCACAAAAACAACAGGGGGGAACCAAGGCAAAAAAACCCCCAATATTGCTTCTTGAACCGTGATACCTTATTTTACAGCCTTCGTTGAATGCAGGCCCCAGGAGTGTGGATGTTGGCCTAAGAGTTGGGGTTGCTCTAAGGAGTGCTGCATAAAATAATGCAAGAATAGCCGTGAATGTAGTCATGGGTACAACTGCTACCGTTCCACCATTTGTGGTAAGATATTTATTTATTGGTTTGAGAATTTTTTAATAACTGTAATAATTAAAATTTAGTCCCAAATGGAGTTGATACAATTGTATCACGAGACAATACAAGAAAAACAAAGGCACCTGGAAAATGAATAATTGAAACAGAAAAATGAGACTTTCTAAATTGTTGGTTTTTACTGTAAATGAATTTATTTTAAAGATTTTTTCATTTGCAATGTTAAAAATACTGTCAAATTCAAATTGGCTAATTCCTGACAACGAATCCGTGCTTAGTTGTAAAACCGTGAAAACGGCCAAATAACGCTCATTCCAAGAATGTTAAGAGCCAAATAATCCCTCGAAAAAGTATATTTATCCCTTGATTTTTTTTCACCCTTATGCATTGCAAATAATCTATGGTTGCGAAGCGTCCAAATAATCTTGGTATTCTCGGCGCGAAAAAGTGTGAAATAGGTGGGAAATGAAAAGGTTGGCTTAGCGAAAAAATACTCTTGGGAGGGGGGGAAGTTGGTGTGGCGGTGTTGTTTGGGTAGTACTGTCTTGTAAAAATGCTTTTAAAACATATAAGTCACAGTAAAATTTCAAATTACGCTCAGGACAATAAAAACAGGGTTCACAGATGTCCTGATTTATCAGGAATTTCCTGATTTTTCGATTCAAATCCTGATTTTTGATCGCCAAAAATCAGGGATTACATGATGTTTGGAGATTTTTTGTTCAAAATCCTGATTTTTCGTTTTTTTTTCATCTAAGACCCCTGAATAAACATTCAATAGTGAATTTCGAGTTCTTTCGAAAGCAAAATGTTTATTGTTCGAACGAAATTTACAATTCAACAGTGGCATTAATGTTTCGAAGGAACTTTCAGAAGTAGATGGACTACGCAGAGCACGAAGCCGGTGTTTGAACGGAAATTTGCTGAAGGGTAACGAGATTTAAAGAAGTTCTTATAAGAAGTGAGAAGTTCTTAGCTATGGCTTTAGCGAAAAATCATGCCTGTTTAGGGTGGGATTCGAACTTGTGATTACTTTACTTTACCTAAGCAAAACAAACCTATTTTGTCTAATTTTCTAAAAATTCCAAGTCTATAAGCTATTAAAGTACCTTTCAGACAAGCGAAAAATAGATTGTTGGATTATCCGTGTGTTTATCCGCTTATTATCACCGCGTTACAACAACAAGGACGCCTACTACGGCCAGTCTTCTTCTTTTTCTCTTCTGATATGCCTGCTTCCACGGCTTCTATCCTCTATTTTTTTATTCAATTCCACATGCATTAAGCAAAAGCAGTGGCAGTGGTCTTCAGCTACCACTACCCTGAAAACAAAGGAATTAATTAAGACCACAGTGGAAAAATAATTTATTTTTTGCTTAATCCAGTTTATTTAACCTTTATGTTGTTTTTTGCTTGTTTCTCAGTCTGACTCAGGCCTCTGCACGGGCACATTTTTTTGGTTTTTTGAAAAGAATTTTTCACCATGTGATAGCTAAGATGTCAGGCTACAAAACCGTATTTACCGGGCGTCGTTTGAAAAATTATTGGCCTACGAACCGGTTTTTAGTCAAAAAACATCTTTTTTTTAACGCTGTTTTTTTACCAAAAAGCCTTCAAGCCAACCATTTTCATACTTCCGGGCCGCAAAAAACTAGGGTTAGGTTGCCGACCGGTCACTTAAACCACCCTCCTCCCTTCATGATTTTTTCAACCTATTTAGCCCTTGTAGCACTCTACTTCCCCGGTCAGGGTTTCTGGCCCTTTAAGCCTTTCTGTTCTGGCAGAAAATTCTGTGCCAGAAAATCCTGTGTGCATCCATGACTATCCCGGTACTTTCGTTACGTTCTTGGGTTGGGCCACCCCTCTAAATTTTTTAAAAAGTGACCCAAATACACGTTATAAACATTTGTTAAAGATCAATACGATGCAAGAAACACTGCTAAACAGTTGCTGATTCAAAAATTTCAACCTTTCTTGGAAAAAAATTGCCTGCAATTTTTTAAAAATAGATGGTCACCTCAAGGTATATATAGGTCATTTTCGGGTCAGTTTCCATATTTGGCTTGAGTATAGGCGTTGAGCAAGTCTAGGCCAGCTTATGTTAAAACGGACTCGAACATGTTTCCTTACTTGGTTGCAGTTCAGAATCCCCCCCCCCACGGGGACTGATCAGGTGGAAGAGATAACTTCATATTCGTGTTTCTCAACCCCGATTTCATGAGAAAGCCGGCTGTTTTTTTGGTTCTGAGAAAAAAATTTTTCCAACCACAGGGGGGTGGGTATCATGGTTTTTTAGTCAAAATTTGAAAAATTTAAATTGGCGCCTTTTGAATTTTAAAGGGATTAAGGGCTGTATTCGGAGAGGAAGGGAATAAAAGGGGGCCACTGTTATGGCAGAACGTTAAAAATTCAAAATTTTTGTATTCTTCGCCTGCCTCACCATGTTTTTCAACTGGGCCGTGGCAAAAAAAGACTCTATATGCATTTTTTGGTCAAGAGTACTTCTCGGAATCATGTCTAAGGTAAGTGAGTGCGCGCATCTCTAACTCTCAAGCCCCCTGCGCACCCTTCGGAGGCGCATGGGGCTTGGGGGCTTGGAGTTGAGATGCGCACACCCACATACCTCAGACACAAATCACTCGAAAGTGACTCTGGATGCATGAAAAAGCATGCATACCAGAGTTTATTTATGCGGTAGGCCCAGTATTCAAAACTATGTTCAACATCTTCTTGTTAGTGGGCCCTGTGTGATCAGTGGCCCCCTTTTATTCCCTTCCCCTCCAATACAGCCCTTATTCCCTTTTAAATTCAAAAGGCACCAATTTAAATTTTTCAAATTTTGACTAAAAAACCATGATACCCACCCCCTGTGGTTCGAAAATTTTTTTTTCTCAGAACCAAAAAAACAGCCGGCTTTCTCATGAAATCGGGGTTGAGAAACACGAATATGAAGTTATCTCCTCCACCTGATCAGTCCCCGTGGGGGGGGGGGGTGGGGGTGGATTCTGAACTCAAGCCCCTTACTTTCAATCAATCCTCCAAAGCTCATTCAAAGTAATAAAAATATCTTTGAGTCTGTACTAACGTGCGCTGGCCTACTTTTGCCTAATCCTAAAAACATAACTTTTAGTTAAAACACCCTAAAAAGACCATCTGTCATCGAAAACTTGAAGGCAAAATTTTTTAAAAAGTAAATTTTTTGAAATCTGAAACTGTTTAGAAATCTTACTTGTATTATATTGATCATAAAACGTAATATATAACGTATATTCGAAAAATTCAGATGGGGGATCCCACCGAAGAAGTTCCACTATCCCAATTCAGTCAAAACTCCACTTCTTTTGCTGAGAAATTTTTATTTTTTAGTCACCGAACATTGGTGACTTATAACGGTCTTGGTGACTTATTATTACCCAACCCTAGTAAATACCACTTTGTGGCTTGAAATCTCAGCTATCAGATGGTAAGAACTTTTTTCCAAAAGTCAAAAAAGTGAAAAAAATAAGGACCCTCTTCGGCCCGTGTATAGGCCTGGTCTGAATCGCCTGAACAGACTCATAGCTTTTCGGTTTGAAATTCTATCTCTATTTGCTGTCATTCTTTCGCTCTGACCTTAGATATTTTTTTCTTTTCTTCTCACTTTAAGCCTTTCGGTTAAGAAGAGGAGATAAATACACCTGACATGTTTTGCAGATTTTTGAAAATTCGTAACAAATGTGATTGCGGACAAAACTTCGATCTACAGGGTTGGCCAATTTTTTGAACTATTTCTTTTGGTCATAACTTTTTGAATTTAAAGTGTTATGAAGAGATCTTTTTTTATTCGAAAGAGGAGAAGATAGGAATTTGTTTGACACCTCAACCGTCACTTTTCGTTAAAAATTTCGTTTTCCGCTGGCTGGTTAAACATTTGCCTAATTTTTAGGCGAAATTCCGTAACATCTCTTCATTGAACAACACAACAACGTTCGCGCAAAGACATCAACATTAACAACAAATTACTCGATGTTTCCATATTCTTGCTCCACACTTCGACCTTGAACTTCGATGCATCTGCGGAGACGATTTTCGTAAGAGTTAAGGGTCCGATCCAGCATCTCCCATGGCAAATTGTCGAAAGCATCATGTATCCGTTGCTTGAGCTCCTCCAAATTGGCCGGCTGCGTGCGGTAGACCTGCGCTTTGATGTGGCCCTACAAAAAGAAATCACATGGCGTAAGATTCGCAGAGTACGAAGGCCATGGCATGTTTAGTGATTTTCTTCCCATCCATCGTCCTTAAAACAATCACACAAAATTAGAATATAAAAATTAGGCAAATGTTTAACCGGCCAGCGGAAAACGAAATTTTCAACAAAAAGTGACGGTTGAGGTGTCAAACGAATTTCTATTTCTATTCTCCTCTTTCGAATAAGAAAAGATCTCGTCATAACACTTGAAATTCAAAAAGTTATGACCAAAAGAAGTAGTTCGAAAAAATTGGCCAACCCTGTATAAAAAGATGCAGGAATATAGGAGTTAAAAACACACAAACCTAGGGCGACCAGATCAACTAGCTGGTTCAAACAACCAACTTGCAAGCAGTATTCGTGAAGCATCGAATTTATATAAATAGAAAGCTGGTCAAATTATGTTCCAATAAGATATGGGTCAAAACTAAAATTGCGAATTTATGGAAATTTTTAAATTTTTTTTCAATTTTTTCTAAAAACTGACTAAAAAATCAAAAAGGGCAATTTAATTCAACTAAATCTTAAATGATGTCATTTACTTAAACCCTACCTGTTTCAGCTGTTCCTTTGCCAAAGTCGCTACTTTGAATGGCTGGCTAGTCTAGTCAAGAGTCAAGGTGTCCCTTTCCACTTGTTTTGCTTGAACTACTGTTGGAAAGCCAAATTCAGGCAATTTTTTTGTCTCCGCTTTTAAGTCTCCAGAATATTTGACCTTTTTAGCAAAAAATGTGCACAAATTTAATCCATCCACTTTTCACATCTATATAAATAACCTTTGTATTTGTAATCTACTATTCTGAAAAAACCTCATTTTCGGCCGAGTTAGAGCCCCTTGAAGTGCAGCAACATAGCCAATTTTGGGCTTTTTGCCCATGATTGAGTATTTTCTACTTTCTGCCATTCAATTTAGAGGTAAAGAGGAGGCATGATTGCTTCCTGCAAAAAAGGGAGGGGTGGATAAACCTATTACTTACCAGCCCTCACTCCTGCATAAACTTGGCTACGCTAGAGTAGGCATATAACTGAGTGTGTTCTGTTAATCATTGCTTTGGCGATGTTTTTGAGCGGCTAAATAGCTATATTCGACTTAATAATGATGTATTAACACTAGAATTACTGTTTTTGAATTCCCTGTGTGTGCTAAAGAATTTTGTGCTGAACTTTTTGGAATTTTCCTTATGCTGAAAAATTCAATGATTTTTGACAAAGTTGAGCCAACTCTTTGAACCATTACAAATTCTTAGGCAGGAGTACACTATTTGGCCATAGTCAAAAGTGATTTTCGAGACCTTACTATTTTATATACCCTAAAACGATAAAAACGGCAAAAAAAGTGTAAGAAGGAAATTTAAAAAAAAAATCGGCTGCCTTGATACCCCGTGTGGTTTAGGCTAACTTTTGCCTTGGTCCACTTTATGGTTGTGGTCATTTTTTAATATTTTATCCCGTTTTGGTTTATTATTTTTTTATTTATGTATTTTTAATCATTTGTCTTAATCGTAATCATGTCTAAGGTAAGTTCCCCTTCGGGGGCGCAGGGGCTTGGGCGCTTAGAGTTGAGATGCGCACACACACACACACACTTCAGACACAAATCACTCGAAAGTGACTCTGGATGCATGAAAAAGCATGCATACCAGAGTTTATTTATGCGGTAGGCCCAGTCAACAGAACTATGTTAAAATTCCATCTTTCAAGTTCAACAAAGCGTTTAGGGTCAGAAAATGACCAAAGATCATGGGGGGGCCAAGGTGAAAGTTGGCCATCAAAAAACTGTAAATCTTGAAATAATTTATTTATCCCAGTTTTGTCATAGTTGCCGAAAATTACGGGGCGAATTGTTTTTCGAAAAATGGTTTCCCCACATTGTTTCCTACCGTTCTTATCGTTTAATGGCATATTTTTAAATAATAACACCTCAAAAAAAACTCATTTACGGCTCTGGCCAAATGGTAATGAGAAAAAATCGGGTCAGAAAAAATCGGGTCGGAAAAAACCGGGTCAGAAAAAATCGGGTCGGAAAAAATCGGGTCAGAAAAAATCGGGTCGGAAAAATCGGGTCAGAAAAAAATCGGGTCGGAAAAAATCGGGTCAGAAAAAATCGGGTCGGAAAAAATCGGGTCAGAAAAAATCGGGTCGGAAAAAACCGGGTCAGAGAAAATCGGGTCGGAAAAAATCGGGTCAGAAAAAATCGGGTCGGAAAAAATCAGGTCACTATATTTTTTGTACCTGGGGGGACTGGGGGAGGGGTGTTAAGACCTTTGGCTTAAATTCAGAATTCCCCACGAGGACTGATCAGGTGGAGGAGATAACTTCATATTCGTGTTTCTCGACCCGATTTCATGAGAAAGCCGCGTTTTTTTGGTTCTGAGAAAAAATTTTTTCGAACCACAGGGGGTGGGTATCATGGTTTTTTAGTCAAAATTTGAAAAATTTAAATTGGCGCCTTTTGAATTTTAAAGGGATTAAGGGCTGTATTCGGAGAGGAAGGGAATAATACAGGGGCCACTAATCACACAGGGGCCACTAACAAGAAGATGTTGAACATAGTTTTGAATGCTGGTGCCTACCGCATGAATAAACTCTGGTATGCATGCTTTTTCATGCATATCCAGAGTCACTTTCGAGTGATTTGTGTCTAAGGTATGTGGGTGTGCGCATCTCAACTCCAAGCCCCAAGCCCCATGCGCCTCCGAAGGGTGCGCAGGGGGCTTGAGAGTTAGAGATGCGCGCACTCACTTACCTTAGACATGATTCCGAGAAGTACTCTTGACCATAAAATGCATATAGAGTCTTTTTTTGCCACGGCCCAGTTGAAAAACATGGTGAGGCAGGCGAAGAATACAAAAATTTTGAATTTTTAACGTTCTGCCATAACAGTGGCCCCCTTTTATTCCCTTCCTCTCCGA
Source organism: Ditylenchus dipsaci (assembly GCA_004194705.1). NCBI lineage: Eukaryota > Metazoa > Nematoda > Chromadorea > Rhabditida > Anguinidae > Ditylenchus > Ditylenchus dipsaci. The sequence continues at coordinate 14,830 of SADC01000063.1, forward strand.
ATACAGCCCTTAATCCCTTTAAAATTCAAAAGGCGCCAATTTAAATTTTTCAAATTTTGACTAAAAAACCATGATACCCACCCCCCTGTGGTTGGAAAAAATTTTTTTCTCAGAAGCAAATAAACGCGCGGCTTTTTCATGAAATCGGGTTCGAGAAACACGAATATGAAGTTATCTCTTCCACCTGATCAGTCCCGTGGGGGGGGGGGGAGGGGTTTCGTCACTGCAACCAGACCTTTTTTGGTCAACTGTGAATACCGTATTTTCTCTAATTAGCCCGATTCATTTTTCAATCACCCGAAAATCGGAAAACTTTGAATTCGATCTCGAGTTTTTCCGTCGAAAATTATTAATCTGAAAAGCGATATCGGCAGAGCTCGCGGGAACTAAGAAAACGCAATAAACAGCTATGCAAAATATTTACCCTGTTCCGAGATACAGACCCTCAAAGTGGAGGGGTGGGTTTATTAGAGAGGTTGGGCTAATTAGAGGAAATACGGTAGTGTTTGAACATCTGCTATGTAATTTAAAGAGGATAAAAGAGTTGTTTCCCAACGTTCTTCCTACTAAATAGTCAGGGTTTCAAAAAAAATTTGGTCTTTGGTCAATCATAATGTGACCAATTGCCTTGGTCCTTCATGCTTGATAAACCAAAAGGGTACCTGGATATCTTTTAAAATACCAAAAAAGATGTGATTTGAACATAGTTTCGTCAGCTGGGGATTACCGAATACAGAAAGGTATGCATGCATTTTTTATGCATCCAGAATCACTTTCGAGTGATTCGTGTCTGAGATATGTGGGTGTGCGCATCTATAACCAACCAAGCCCCTTGGCCCCTTTCGCGAGCGTATCGCTATTTGAGAGTCAGAGATGCACGCATTCAATTAGATTAGACACGATTCCGAACAAGACTCTTGATCGTGAATGCATTAAAGACTCTTTTTGCCCAGCTCCAGTGATCAAAACCTGGTAGGATACCTCAATATATGATATGTCAGCTTGGGGGAGCTTCAGCTCGCACCCTTCGGGGCGCAGGAAGGTTTGTTTGCTTGGGGTTGAGATGCCTGCACCCACATACCTGAGACGCAAATCACAGTTGTTTAAACACAATCATAGTTGACCAAAAAAGCTACCTCCAACTCCCATCGCAACAACCTCCCCCCCAGGTACATAAGTGCCATAAAAAATATAATAACCCGATTTTTTCCGACCCGATTTTTGCGACCCGATTTTTTCTCATAACCGGCCAAATAGTGTACTTTAGCCTATTCTCATCAACAACAAAGTGATTTGTCATAGTATATTTAAGCAGTAGTAGTTAACTATCAAGCTGCATATTAACAGAACAGACGAAAATTGAGCATTGAACAAAATGCATGGTAATAAGAAAAAGAGGAAGTGACAACCTCCAATTTGCATAATTATGATTTTGATATAAATATATATTATAAAATTAGTGTTGTGCAGACTTATTATAAGGCAGTGTCAACAATACCACCTACATTTTCATGTTATATTCTTGTGGCGGCCCGTCTTACGTATAGTAAATAAATTTTTATGTAAATTTTACCCTTTGGTCCATAAGTTGGTTTATTTTTCAAGCCCTTCGAAATCTTAAAAAAGTCGGTCTTAAAAATTTCGGGTGCTTGACTAAATTCGAACAAATATTGATCGATAGAGCTCATGGGAGCCGTACTAATTCTAATTTTTTGGGTCATTATGCACAGTATCCTACTCTTGACTACTATTTCTTTCATGGAAAATGTTCATTCCGAAAAAATAAAAAAAATATCCCGTCAGATAAGTAGTATTTTTTACCAAATTTTTAACAATTTCTCATGTGAAAATCGATCATCTTCTACATAATTTTCCAATAAATCCAAACGCTGAATAAAAATTTTAAAAATTTTTTAACCCTAAGACTAAACCGATCACCCCTCGCTTTTTCAAAACGTATTTATGACATTATGTTTTTGACCCATTTTCGAAGACCGGCTACAGGTAAGTCACTTTTTTGTTCATAGTTAATCAAGCTGGCTACAGATTTGTTTTATCTCACTGGCTTGGACATATTTACAAGCAGATGTTTTTTTTGACTTATCTTCTATATAGTGGAAATAGTTTTCTAGTACCTATTTTCATAATATATTTAGTGCAGCTTAATAACCTATATTTATGGCTGCTTCATAGTATGGAGATGGACTGAAAAACACTAAAACATGCCAACAATAATAATTGCTTAGCCAAAAAAACAGTTGTTGAGACCAATAATAAAGCTTATGATTTTATGGTATGTGCGGTTTTTTGCTGTTTGTGCTTTGCCTGTGTGTTCAATCCAGTGACCAAATGTGCCTTGGTCCCATTTTTTTATTATTATTAAAATAACTATTTTGTAGAGTATAGTGGATTTTACAAAACTATTTTCTAGCGTTAATATTTGATAGTGACACGCCCAAAAATTTTATACCTAGTTAGAAGCGACTCTTTTTCAACTCATATATTGAAAAAAGAGTCTGACCTAATTCGAAACCGAATTTCTCGGAGTTTCTCCTGGTGGAGTTAGTAGAGAAAAATATTTTAACAAATATACAGACAGTATACCAAAGTAGATTTTTGACCTTTTTTCGACGGGATTTTCGAGTTTCCATGTTTGATTTTTGTGTCTTTTTCTGACTGTTCGCCAAAAATATTAAAATCGACTACGCTCTGCAAGAATTTAGGCGTCGATGAGTGCATTTCGTTAGCTTTTCGTGTTAGTGAATTAAGAACTGCTGGTCCATTTTTTTTCAAAAATGAGAGTGAGAATGACTTCACAATTTTGGTGAAATGTTTTCAGACTGAGAATTCAAGCAGATCACTGCTCATATGGCATCATTTTTTTCTAACCTTGTAGTCTTGTTTTGGATGCATTCCTGAAATTAATAAAATTATTGCTTATTACTTTCCCGACTTCCTCATTCATTTGGCTCTTTAAAACATCATTTTTCGCATATTTGGAGAATTGTCTAAGATCCTAGTCCTAATAAAATATATGCTATGGAATTTTGCAGGATGTTTCCCTTGCCCAAGTTCAGTGTGAAAATAGGTGCTAAATTGAGCGAAGTAGTGCCTCTAGTCTCTAATACCACTTCTAAGGACGATAATCAGCAGACTGAGCAGAAATATCAGCAATCAACCCTTATAAAACACTTCTTTCGCCTGAGTCAGCATATAAGAAGCTTTCAAAGGTAGGTTTTAATCAATTTTTTATAACAAAAGATTGCATGCACCAACGAAAATTCATAACAAAAATAAAATCTATTTTTGAAATGTCATGATATTTACCGAAAATAATGCCATTTTAAAATAGGAAAAATATCCTTGACAAAAAAAATTTCAGTAAATTTTTTTAAATTTAAATTTTTTTTTAAACTTTTAAATGAAAAGAATTTATTTGGCGCCAAAAATGTATATTTCAAATATATTTTTGAATAGATAAAAAAAGAATAGATAAAAATTTACTTTTACTCCTTCTAAAGTAAGTGAATTTAGGGTAAACTTACGTATCTCCGATTGTTTATAGTGTTGCAACAATAATCTTGTGTTAGCGTGTTTCAAATATCACACGCAAACTCTGACAAAGTGTTTGACTGCTGCTTTGCTCATTTATTAAAATTTGCTTTATTTTTATGGTTGAAATGGCTCTGTAACACTCAAGTTTTGCACAGTACATACTTCTTCTGCTCATCGAAGAGATTAAATTTTTTCTATATCCTACCTATTTAGTGTACTAGTTCGGTTTACCACACCCCAATTATCCTAAAAGCTTCGGTTTGAAAATTCTGGCTCTCTTAATTGTTGATGCTGTCATCTTTCACTCCGGCATTAGGTAACTTTTCTCTTCTGTTTCTTTTTTCTTTTTTGGTATCCCATTGACAAATGCTAAAAACTATTTCTAAAAAAGAAGAAGCAAGCCGTTAAATGAAGTAACTTAGGGATTTTTAGAGAAGCATCAATAGTATAAAGTTTTCATTGAATCAATTGGATAATATAAAATGCTGGAATTAATTTTTAAATTTTCTATGTCTTTTTTTAAACTACAGCTTTTAACTATAAATCAACAAATGTATGTGTTCACTTCTGAATGACATACAGGGTGATCAAACTTTTTCTCCCACTATTATTTTTCGCACAAATTTTCTCCATGATCTTAACTTTTTGATCGACTTTTTATTCGAAAGCACTTGCATTGTCACTTTTTTCAAAGAAAATAAAGTTTGAAAAAATAGTTCGAAAATTTTAGTTTTGAATTTAATAAGCCTACTTAGGGTTAGTTTAACAACACCCCCCCCCCTTTATTTTGACGTTGATATACATTTTAGCAATGCCATATACTTATAAAAAATCTAAATTCGTCCGGCCGGTTTTCTGGCCCTAGGTAAATTCACCCGCAGTAAATTTACCCTTGCTATTTTTTTTGACAAGATTATCATAGAAACCTAGGTGATTCGTGTTTTCTATAATTTAGCCTCAATTCTGATGGATAGTCCATGCATCAACCGAATCGAGTGGGTGAATATACTGCGGGTGACTTTACTGCTGGTAATTTTACTGCTGCCTGTTTTTCTTGTCGGAAACTTTAATGCTTTTCGTATCTGGCAAAAAAAAAGTTTGGACATGAAATTTTAAAAAATGAAAAAACATTTTTTTTTAAATTGAAAATCCACATTGAAAATCCTGTTATCATAAACCATAAAAATCCGTGTACTACCTAATCATTATTCACTGCCAGTTCATTGTGCTGTTGCTCTATTTGAGGGGATGCCTTAGCAACTTGCTAGCCAGCCAGCATCTAGCCAGTCAGCTGTCTGCCCAGCAGCAAACAAGACCCTCTAGCTCCTTTTTTATAGACATTGGTTTGCCTGGCGCACACACACAAGCTAGTCCCAAGAAAGAGTCTCACGCAATCGATTGCTTCGCTGGGCTTGCAGTTGGCTGGCTATAGATGCATGCCACAAACTGGTATGTATGTGTTGAGCAGTGGAAACGTAATTTAATTAGCTGCTTCTAGGAGCATTTATCAATGGCATCTGCTTCTTTTTGAAATATTATTTTTGTCTGATCCGTTTTGTAGGTTTGCTCGTGGGTTTTGTACTTTTCTATTAGGCTTGCAGCCAATTTTGCAATTTTTTTCAAAATTAGCTTAGTTTTGGTTAAAAGGATATCTTAATAATTTTTGCATTATTTGAAAGTTGTTTTGAGGCATATTATCTTTGTGTGTTTTCAGAATGTTCTCGCATCTGAAAACATTTTCGGAAAATAGCAATTACTGCGCGAATTTTTTTAATCCGTGGTTTTTATTGTTATTGTTTTGAGATAGTTTTAATGCTATGACATTATACATTTTGTACTTTGTTTACATAGGTATTGGTCTGAACTAGTCAAAAGCTATATAAAAAATCGAGGGTCTGTCAAACAAGCTGCTCACCGGGTGTGTTATAAAAATTTGAACACTTTTAAATTTTCAATTATTTAACATTTTCTTTGGTACAGCATTCACAAATTTTGAGATCTATTTAGTCATTTTATCTAAATTATTAATTTTTCAAAATCAAAGAAAGTCGCCAAAATCAGTAAACAAAAACTTTGGGCTACTTTTATGCTCTATTGAACTTTGTGTACCGAAAATTTGCAATTTTCCCCGCTATTATTTTTTTTTACAATTTTTGTTTATTGCTATTGTTTTGAGCTAGATAATTAAGAAAAAAGTAAGATTCCAAAATTAGCATTAGAAAAACAAAAAGAAGGACCACGGCACATTTTCAGTACCTATAGTACAATAAAGTATAATCTTTTTCGAAAATGACAAATGCCACCTGAAATAGCCAGTTTGTCACCCTAAAATAGTTCTGAACCCCTTTATAAATGACCAAAAAGGGTACTTTTAGGTGCCTTATGTTGCCTTAAGAATCGTCTCCTTTGTTGATGGTTAGCAAAGAATGACCTAAGCCTGCTCATTTTCGGGGACGGAAATGGCCAAACATGAATACATGCTCTCAAATTTGGCACCAAATTTGAGGGCAAGTATTCATGTTTGGCCATTTCCGTCCCCGAAAATGAGCAGGCTTAGGTCATTCTTTGCTAACCATCGATATAGGAAACGATTCTGAACATTCCTATATAAGAACATTTTCAAGTGATCAATAAATTGGCTGAGAATAAAGCGGAAAAACCTGTCACTTTAAAGCTCTAGGTTTCAATGGTTTCATCTAAGACAACATATTCTTAAACGCCACTGTTTTTCCACTAACAAAGGTTGCATGAAACGGTTTCAAAGGTTGCCTTGAAACCATAGGTTTGCCGGAAACGGTTTCAAGGGTTTCCTTGAAACTGGTTTCTTGAAACGGTTTCAAGGGTTTCTTCGAAACGGTTTCAAAAGTCCGTGAAACGGTTTCATGCAACGGTTTCACGAGTATAAAAAGTGCCATTGTGATCTCGTTGAAATTCAACTTTTCAGAAATATTTTTGTCTTGAATGCCGCCTTTTGGAAAAAAATTTGCCAGCTGTTTGGGGCTAGGAGAAACTCGCCAAAAACGAAATTTGCCAAAAGTATGTTTTGCCAAAACGTTCGGTGAAATTCGGGCGAATTCAACCGAATTTCACCGAAAGTTTCGGCAAAAGATACTTTTGGCAAATTTCGTTTTTGGCGAGTTTCCCCTAACCCTGTTTGGTAATTTGAGTTGTTCACCCTGAGGATACATGCAAGTGGCGCCAAAAATTACTTTTTAGCCATAAAAAAATTGCAAGTACATTGTTAACAATCGATCTTTCCGAAACTTATGAAACTTAATTGCGCAATCCCTAGCTGGATTTCCAGTAATTGAGGTGTGTGTATGTGCGCATGTTATGTTTTCATTTACCCTCTTACTCTTTCTTTTTGTTTAATTAGACCTGCTGCTGCTAGTGTTTGTTAAAAAAAATGACGTGAGCAGCATATGCACACACATACTTCCCTGCTATGGCGGTAATCTGGCTCGTGAAACCATATATAGCTCCAGATTGCCCGCACATTCTTCTGGATTTAAACACCAGAAATGGCAAATCTACAAGGCTGTAGAATATTTCGTTCTACGGTTAAACTATTTTGCAATTATTTTTTTGTGTGTTTTGCTTGTATTTTTGAAGCTCATGTCGGACCAAGAAACAGCGATCAAAATTCAGAATTTTTATAAGTATTTCATGATTTAATATACTCTCTATAGTTGACCAAACACTCACTATAGTTAACTATTTGAGTTGACTGTAAATAGATTTGTTATACAGTCGACCCTCGATTTAATGGCACCCCTAGGGACCGGGTCCGGGGTGCCGTTTAATCGAGGGTTCACTTTGACTAAATCTTAGTCAATGCTGACCAAATCGGTCTATTTTTGGGTGCCGTTAAATCGAGGGTTGACTGTAATAGACATTTTAAATTGACTTTAAATAACTCGATGTAATTCAATATTGAGGTGGACTTAAATAAAAAAAATTAACGAGCTCCATAGTTGGTAAAACTTCGACTCGCTACAATTGTGACTCGCTACACTTTTTGCGACTCGTTACACTTTAACTATTTTGTCCATTTCACCCAAAACATGTACTACATGTTCCCCTATCCCTTGCAATGTGGAGTGTGCTGGTCAACAATTGGTCTGGTACAACAATCTGTACCCACATAACAATAGAAAATTCAATCTGTAGCGAGTCGCAATTGTAGCGAGTCGCAGTAGCGAGTCACAATTTGTAGCGAGTCGCAGGTCGTCCCCATAGTTAGAGCTGAAGAACTACAGTCGAGTCTCGATTTAACGTACCCCCTGGGGACCGGCCCTAGGGGTACGTTAAATCGAGGGGTACGTTATATCGGGGGTAAATTTGACGGAGTTAATTATTGGAGGGACCGGCCCTAGGGGTACGTTGAATCGAAGGGTACGTTAAATAGGGAGTACGTTAAATCGAGACTCGACTGTAGATGACTTTTCTTCTGCTTTTTTATGCTTTTTAAAATAAATAAGCAAAGACAGTTTTCTGTGACAGGATTTTTTGTTGATGAACAGGAATCCTGCAGAATTTTGACAGAATCCGGGGCTGGCTTGTTCAGAATCTTTATTTTTTTTGCCAGTGGGAAAGGTTACAAAAAAGGTTAGAAAAGCAGTTGTAAAAGGGTTAAAAGGGCATGCTCGCTGCCCATGGAATATTTCAAAAGGCGGGTACCAAGTCAATTCAAAAAAGAATTTTTTTTAAAACATTTTGTTGAGTACCCTTCGGGGATTAAGTAATCAACAACATATGAACTGTTCAATAGCATCGCTGACTGGTGGTAAAGAAGCGACGTAGTGTGAAAATTGTTCGTCTGTTCGATTCCCACTCGAGGTTCAGTTTTTTTTTCGAGTTTGACAAAATTGCGTCAAATTGATTCTTGTTTGAATTGACCTGGTACCCGCCTTTCAAAATATTTCCATCGGACGCGAGCATGCCCCTTCAAGTGGCTATATTAGGAGGGGAAGGTAATAATATGGGGCCCAATACTGAGTAGCGTCAAATTTTTTTCTGTTTTCTAGTGAGGATCTCCGAATTCTTAGCTTTTATAAGATCCAAAGCTTATGTCAGAATCTTGCTGGTCAATCATTTTTATCTTGATTACTACAAATTTTGTGTTTTCCACTTTGTAAGTAACAAGTTATTTCTACTTGTGCAAAACCATCTTTTTCACACAATTTATTATTAATGAATATCAGCAGCATTGTTGTAGTGCTTAATGTCTTTTTTATTCGAAGCCCGTGAGCCCGCCGGTCTCAACCCTAGTTATTTATTCCATGGCATTCCCAGTCTCATTTTTTCCTGCAAATGACGCAATTAAAACTAAGTTTGCTACCACTTTTTTCCACCGTCATCCAGCTCTCACACACATGCACACACACCTCAGCCAATCTATTTATTGCATTGCCCTCATTTATAAGAATGGTTTTTTGTTCAAAGTGAAGGGTTGCCAGGATACCCTCTGGACAAACACCGCTTTTCCAGAAAATCCATTTATTTTGTTGCTCTTTAAGCTTATGTCTGTCTCTAGCTGTTTTTGAATATTTTTTTATTTTTATCTTTCAAAATTATACATATTTATTATAAAATTTTCAAAATACACCCCCTCCTCAAAATATCTTTTTTGATATACCAACCCCCCCCCTAATCGTTGGACCTACTTTGATTTATCCCAGCCACGCCCCCCCTCCAGAAATCAAGATTTTTAGGAGTGGTCAAAACTCATTTTTGAGTAAAATAAAAAGACCGGAAAAGTAAGTTAAAAAGGGATCCAATGCTGCATTGGGAGGGGAAGGGACAAAGCAGGGGCCACTTACATAGAGCATAAAGTACCAAAAAGTATGGGCACTTACAAACCCAGCAGTGGCGGAGGAAAAAGTATAGGTACTCTGACAGGATCACGCCGATCAGCCGGTTGCATCCCAAGGTTTATCGTTTGCCCAGCGCTGAGTGGCTGAATTTTTGGATGGCTGAGCCTCAACGCCTCCGGCCGGTAAAGGAGGGAAACCCTTTTCGGCAAAAAAGCAAAGATGTTGAACATAGTTTTGAATACAGGGACTACCGCATTAATAAACTCTCGTGCAGTCAAACCTCGATAAGCCGGCACCCCTAGGGACCGACCTTAGGGTGCCGGTTTATCGAGGTGCCGGTTAATCGGGGTGTCATTTTCTTTAAAATGTCGAGTACCTGGCCAAATCAAGTGTCGACAGGGTGCCGGTTTATCAAGGTTCGACTGTATGCATGCTTTTTCATGCATCCAGAGTCGCTTTCGACTAATTTGTGTCTAAGGTATGTGGGTGTGCGCATCTCAACTCCTATCCCCAAGCAGGGGGCTTGAGAGTTAGAGAAGTGCACACTCACATACCTCAGACATGATTCCGAGAAGTACACTTGATAATAAAATGCATATAGAGTCTATTTTTGCCACGGCCCGTGTTGAAAAACATGGTAAAGCGGCAAAAAGAAGTAGCCCTTATATTATTCCCTTCCCCTCCCAATACAGCCCCTGATCCCTTTTAAAATTAAAATCTTTGATTAGGGCTCCTAGTTAAGTCAAATATCTACGTTTTATGCAAAAAAAGTAACAGAGGACAAAAGAATTTTTCAGTTCGATGTTTTCGAGCCCCCAGATCCAACTTTTTGTCTGTTGGGGAAAATATTGAAATTTCATAGAGTGAATCGACTATCCTCTACAAGATGGAATTAACCAAATTTTGGAATTCGAGTTTACAGTACTAACGGCTTCCTTGTAAGATAATTTTAGAGCTACCATATTTACTCTAATAGTTGATTCCTCCTCTAATTGTAGCCTCCCCTGAGAGGGGGTTGAAAAAAAGTAGCCCCCCCCCCTATCCAAGATGGTGGTTTAAAATCAGTAGCCACTGGGCTACTATAAGAGTAAATACAGTAGTTCTAAATACGGTATTTGCATTAGAAAAAGGATGTTTGCTAAGAGAAAAAATATAACCTGTAATCCCATAATAATATTCCTTGGTCACCCATTTAAGACAATGACCACTTCAATCGCAGCTCTAAGTCTTAGCTACTTAAGTGGTCATGATTAAAAAGTGGTAGCTGGATGACTAGTCAGAATTGCCACTTACTGTCCCACCACCTCTGACATTGTTTGTGTTCGAATTATAACTTCTCATCATTCAGGCCATAGCTGCCTAGCTTGATCTATTCCACCCTCAATTTTTCAAGGGCGCACTTCAGACCTTTGTATTGATTGACAGTCATGGATGAATAGATAGATCAATACAAGTCTTGAGCGTGCTACCGAGCTACTCGAGCACCTATGTTTTTGTGTGCCTGCCTGTCCCTACCCAATACTAAAAAAATATAAAAAAAATATTGCACAAGGCTACTACCCTTCTCATCCCTCTTTTTGTGTTCTATTTTCGTGATTTTCGCTTAAAATTCATTTTGCTAGTCTGAGTTGTTTTGTCTGGTGCTTTTTGTCAAAAATTATTAGTTCATTTCTTGTTTTGGTTCACCCGCTACCGGTTGTCCCACGACCTCTGACTCGATGTGAAAATCTTTGACTAATTTTGATGAAAAATTATATTTTGTAAAGTGTGTCACCAATTAGCAGTAATTTTATTTATTCGCCGTTTTTTTGTAATATAAAAGAATAATAAGTAATGAATAAAATAAAAGAATATTTTATCAAAATTTATTGTTTTGTCACTATTTTCTACTAAAACCACGAATTAATGCTTAAGTTCAGGATGAGCACAGACCTGGGTCAGGAACTACAGGAAGCTGTAGTGCCGTGCCCTCTACCACAACTGTCTCAGGCATGGAAGTGGATGAGGCAGAGGCTGTGTGCCCCAAACCAGCAGGTCTAGTGGTAGCTCGCCCTTCCTAAATGTGGCTCAGATGGTCAGACAGCAGTCGGACACAACCCACAACAATAGTAGGCGTAGTCTAATGAGGTCAATGGCTATGGATGGGGAACATCCTGGTTCACAGGATAGACCTGCTACTTCTTCTTGCAATTTGACCGTCGACAACAATAATTCTGCGGTCAGTTTTTGTTTAAAATATTCTTAAGCGAACTAAAAACTGATAGTGAAACCTTGAAAAATATACATACTAATAATTTTTTTCTGACTGGGCAAAAACACCCGGCAATAGACAGTCAGATTTTGCTATATCGATAACTTAAGAAAATAACCGTAGCATTTCTCGTATAATATACGAGCGAATTCTGCAGTTTACGATTCGAGAAAACCTGAGTCAGAAATCCCGAGACAGGATGAGTCATGGGCCGGATGGTATAGTGAAACTTAAATTCGTTATCAACTAGGGATTTTTTCCCGACTTTTTTTATCTTGATTTTTGAAGTATTTTACTATTTCTGTCTTTTCATTGTGAAACTTACGACAGAATCAGAATACTCGCGATATTTTCAACTGAATACTAAAAAGAGAACTGGCAAAAAGCTTAGAAATTTTTTTGTAAAAAAAATTGGAACTTAAGCGGGAACGAACTTAAGGTGCAAGCTATTGTAAAGTTGTTTGACTGTACTGAAATTATTTGTACTAAAACAAAAAAATATAAAAAAAGTAAAAACATAACTCTCAAGGTGTTTAAATCTAAACTTCAAACATCCAAACTAATTTATAATAAATTCGTCATTAAAGTAAGCAAAAAGAACAACTTGATAGCTGCAGTGGTGTTTCTTATGCATGCACATAATAAGACTTAATCTAATATAGCAGTAAAAACTAGCTTTTTCTCTACTATTTCAACACCCTTTTAGACTTTTCAAATTGTTTTATTTGCAACAACGGTCACAAATGATCAAAATGGTAATGCTCGAACAGATTAATTTAAAGAATTTTCTGATTTTTCGAGCACATTTGACCATATGCTCGACATTTGCTGATCGTTAACTGTGGCTTCACAGTTAACTGTACACTAAAACTGGGAGTGTATAATGAGGTTTGACTATAGACCGGAATTCACCGCTGTGCTCGAGTATATAACGCATCAAAATAAACTTCTCATTTTTATCGAGTCAGGATAAACGCCGGTGTTCATCCTGAGTCGAAAAAACCCATGGAAAAATTTATACTACAGTCAAACCTCGATAATCCGCCACCCCAAAAAGTTCGTTCCCGCCCAGGGTCCGACACTTTTTTTACCCCGATTTCTGAATATTTTGCTAGTTCTGTTTTGACAGTCTGGTCGCAAATATCGTGAGAATTCCGATTTTGCCGATCGTTTTTCGGAATTATGAAAAATCTCCATCTAAAAAAGCAAAACCTCGATAATACGCCACCCTTTTTTTTAAATAGGGTGGCGGTTTATCGAGGTTTTGCTCTTTTAGAGATTTTTTTATAATTATGAAAAACGATCGGCAAAATCGAAATCCTCACGATATTTGCGACCAGACTGTCAAAACAGAGCTAGCAAAAATATTCCGAAATCGGGGTAAAAAAAGTGTCGGACCCTAGGCGGGAACGAACTTTTTGGGTGGCAGATTATCGAGGTTTGACTGTAAATGTTTTTTAAGGGCAAAAAATTAAAAAAAAATTATTTTGAGGCGTGTTATATGCTCGTTTCTAATAATAACAATTCTAATCATAACAAAAACTGTACTACAGTTGAAAATCTGTGGCACAGCCACTTAATTGTTGTAGAAAACTGTAGTACAATTGTTGAGAAAACTGTGCTACAGTAATTGCAATTATGGTACAGTTTTGACTTCAACTATGAAAAAAGTCAGTTATGAAACTGCACTACAGTTTTACACCCAGTTTTCAGATAGTTAACAATGCTGCAATTTATTTGCTCTAAAAATATTGAAAAATATACTTTAAAAAACTTTTTTGTCTCAGTAAAGTATCCTTGAAGCCCACTAGCAAGTTTTTTTCAGACATCCTATCCTAAGCTGATATAAATCTTCCACTAAGTGGCTCTTAAATTTAGTTTGCAGAGAGGGACTTTTAAGGGTCCTTGTGTTGCCTGCCGACTAGCTCAAACACTCAAAACTCAAAATTTTAATGGATTTTTAAGAGAGGCTCGCCTACTCATGCTAGCAGAACAGGTCCTATCCCCCAAGATATATGTTTTGTTTTTTTCTTTATTTGTCTTTTTTCATTGATAAAGTAAAAAGGTTGTTTTGCAGATGCCAAGTTTGTCACCGAACCTGCAAAAACCCACCCGTCTAGTCACTGTAATAGACCAAAAGGCCAATGAAAACTACATCCAGCTGAATCAGTATAGACTCATGGAAGAGATCGGTCAGGTGGGTAGTTTTTCCAGAAAAAAAATCAGTCGAGTTTGTTGAGTATGATCCTTCTTTTTAATTCGAATACTTGTCGGGTGGAAAAATTTAAAAAAAAATCGTGTAAATTATAATCCCCACTTACTCAATCACCAATTTTACGATCCTAGTCAAAATCTTACAGATCAACTAATTTCAGGGCTCTTATGGGATTGTGAAATTGGCCTACAATGAACGCGACAAAAATCTATATGTAAGTGAATATTAATCAAATGACCTACTAAACAAAATTTCACCTTCAGGCAATGAAGGTGCTAGACAAGATCAAACTGCTAAAGAATTTTGCCTGTTTCCGACCTCCTCCTGCGCGTAAGAACAAAGCAGCGCCTTCAGCTGTGCATCGGAATCCTCTACAGTTAGTGCAACGGAAATCGCTATATTGAAAAAGTTGAGCCATCCAAATGTTGTCAAATTAGTGGAGGTCGGTTCTGTTTCCTGAGTATTATTAGTTTAACCAAAAGATTTGCGTGGTTTCAGGTTCTGGATGACCCCAGCGATAATTATCTGTATATGGTCTTTGAATATGTTGAGAGAAGGTGCATTTTAGTGTTTTTTTGTTTATAAATACAAATAGGGTACTCATCCCGTTTACAACACCAACACTGATTGTCGAAAACAAAAAATTTCAAAAGTGTTTTTGAAAAAGTAGTTGCGGGCAGTTTAAAAAAGGCAAGATTTCTTAATGCACTCAGTATCATGGCTATTCAGATCGCTGCTGGAACTGCCAACAGAAAATCCTCTAGATGAGCACACTGCCTGGAAATACTTCAGAGACACACTTACTGGCCTGGAATACCGTTAGTTGTTTTTTCATTTCACGGTTCCAAGCAGCCGTACTCAGAAAAAACTATGCCCATGTTAACATACTTTATTCAGTTCACTTTCAAAAAATTGTGCACAGAGATATCAAGGTATTTTTTTGATTTATTGCTCACTTAAATTTTGTCGGATTTTAGCCTTCTAATTTGCTGCTCTCGGACACAGGACAAGTCAAAGTATTTATATGATGCTTCTTAAAAACTCAAAGCTAACTTTTATATATTTTTTAGATTGCTGATTTTGGAGTTTCTTGTGAATTTGAGGGAATCGATGCTTTTCTTACGGGTACTGCAGGAACTCCTGCTTTCATGGCTCCAGAAGCCTTAACTGGTACTTTTTCATACATGTATTTTATAAATTTACTAATAATTATATGTTTACAGAAGACTCATCGCTGTTTTACAGCGGAAGAGCTCAAGACATCTGGTCACTTGGAATCACCTTGTATGCTCTAGTTTACGGCATAGTGCCTTTCTGGGATGCCTACGTCATTGCATTACACAAGAAGATCAAAATGATCCTGTCAAATTCCAAGACAGGTATTTTACTGTTTAATTTATCCATCGATACATTAAAACGCCTGGAAAATTGGCCTTAGAGTGACAACTTATATAAAATTTATATTTAGTCCAATCATCAGTGAACCGCTGAAAGAGCTGATAACGGTATGCTAAAAAAGATCCTGGTTTGAGGTTGCTTCTGCAGGAAATTAAGGTAGGTTTAGGAAACAAAATTTTTTTTATTCAAAACCAATATTTTTCTTCAGACTAACGGTTGGGTTACCCAAGATGGCAATCAGCCCATGCCTTCCGAAGATGAAAACTGCCATTTGGTGACCGTAACTGTATGTCTTTTCACGTGTAGAAATTTTCTGAACTGAATGACGGAGTTATTATTTTCAGGAAGAAGAAATTGAAAACTGCGTTAGGTTAGTTAAACTGAAAAAATTCTCCGTGAAACAGTAAAAACTAATTTGATCTTTCAGAGTGATACCTCGGTTGGACACGCTTATCCTGGTCAAAGCTATGGGTCATCGAAAACGGTTTGGAAATCCATTCCGCAAAGACCGACCTGGTGCAAGTACTTCTCAGAGCATGAAATTCAGGTATTTTCACAGGGATAAGCCATAATATCTTATCGTCCCCACTAATTTATATACCGATGTATCCAATCAGTTGTTTAAAAAATTTAGACGCCAATGGTTTGTAATTAGTTAAATAAAACCATTTGATACTAAACAGGATAATGCCGTTTATTTGGTGCCATTGGTCATTCTGACCGCCCGAACAGCTATTTTAAGAAAGTCAGACTTAAAGACTGATTTTGGGTATAAAAGGCAAGAATAACCTTTTGACATCGGAACGGAGTACAGCATAGCCGATTGGCTTGAAAATCGGTTTTTTAATTCGAGAATTAATGTCAAATTTTGAATTCTACTCAAGACAAAAAATATTAATATTCAAACATTTGAACCATCGAAAAATTTAATTTTTGAACATATATGTCTCAAGTGGACCTTGAAATTGGACAGTTAGAAAGTAATTCTTTGAATTTAAAGAGGCGCTTTATGAGCAAAATCGGCCATGCTTATTGCAAATATAATGTCAGAATGTAAGATTCGAATATCATTTCTCGCCTCGGTTTCTTAAAATAGCTGTTTATGGAGTCACAACATCTAATGGAGCTAAATGAACGGGTTTAGCAAAAAAGTTCTTTCTTGAAAAAAAGGTTCTAAATATTTTTCAGAAGCTTATTCTTACATTTTTTAGAAGGAAATCCTCTTCCGTAAAAGATTCTTCATTCATCAAACACACAAACACCTCCACTTCCACCATGCTAGCCATGGAAAACATGCAGCACAGACTGCCAGAAGAAGATGACGATGGACTAGGAGGGTTGACCATCTCCACTGCTACACCTAAAAAGTGCGAAATAGCTTTGACTTTTGTGCAAATGTGTGTAGAACTAATGGAAAGAAAAGAGAAGAAATACTATTAAAAGAACAAGAAAAAAATGAAGAAGAAAATGATTTTTTGAAACCGTTCAATTTCAGAAACACAGCCGGGTCAGCTTCCTCACCTAGGCCTAGACTGCCCCACATACCAATTCAATCCAGGCATTCAGCTGTAGCATTAATACTGGCAGATGCCAGAGAACATGATAAACAGGACACAGAAAAGAGCTTGACCAATGGGATTGCAGCCATTAAAGTTGGCCAAAATGGAATAGTACTTGGTGATAACCAAAAAGGCGATTGTCAATGAGAAATGTGCTGAGAACGATATTTTGCAGAAACCTACTGTTTCTATTACTAGTCAGTTGTAGTAATTTCATTGTATAGTAGTATAAGGAATTTCACAAGAAGAGCGTCATTATTTTGCATGTTCACTTTCAAATGAGTATAATTTTTTTCTTTGAGAAAAATTAGGCACTTCTTTAGCTTCCCCCTCCATACTCAGTTTTTTTTAAATCTCCCAAAATCACCTCTTGAACTCATTTTTTCGGCACAACACGATGCAAGAACCTCAAACCCCAAGGTTGGATGGCAAATTTTTTGATAATTTATTTTCATGCAGAAAGTGTTTAGATTTGCTTCTTGCATCGTCTTACGCAGAAAAAATGAGTTCCGGAGAAGGTTTTGGGTCACTTTTGAAAAAATCCGAGAATGGGGGGACTAAAGAAGTACCAAAAGTTAGACCCTAGTAGCATTTGACAACACCTCCCCTCATATACTTTCCTTTTAAAAAGTAAGTAAAGAGCGCCATAATATATGTCCCGGACCTCAGAAAAAACTGCTACCTAAAAGTTGCTTGAAAAAATTGTGTGGGTTTGAACTTTTAGAATTTAATTTTTCAAATTAAAAAAACCGCAGATAACTAAATTTTAAAGCTGGTTTTAAAAAAGCCACGAAGCTGAATTTTAATTTAAAAAATTCAAAAACTCACACAAACAAGACAAACACCCTTATACTGCAACTTTTTAAACTTTTTCTATCAATTTCATTTCTCAAATCATATTTTTTTGTTAGATTTGATTACTGCGAAATTTCATAAAAAACCTATAAATCATATCCTTTCTTTTCACACTATTTATTGTCTAATTATATTCCTTGGGTATTCTTTCAGCTTATTGTATGTATAGCCGTGCTTTATGTATATTGCTGACTTGTTAGAAAAAAATTGTATTGAAAGTCACAAACAGTTTTTCAATCTGCCAAATATTGATTGGTGCTTAGATTTGTAGTAAATGTTTAGAAAAAGATACAATGTGGCAAAAATATTTATTGGACATGTAAATAAAATGGTTAAGAAAACATTTTTTTATATTCAAATGTGTCATACATGAAAGAACGCCTACCCTGCAACCAAGCACAAAGCAAACAGGAAAGAATTGAAAAATAAGTTATTGAATGAATATAAGAAGGTTCACCCGGGTTACTGAGCAAATTGACACATACTGAAAAACAATGTAATTATAAAATCAACAAATTTTTGAAAAAGCACCTAAGCATTTTTTTTGCTTTTTTGGACACTCCCGACCAACCCCTACCTACCCCACTTTAAATCCTTGAAGACCATTGCCGGTAAGTAACGGGTGCTCCTAAAAATGACGCAGACTTTTCTAGCTCATTTTTAGTAACAAAATATTTTTGTATAACTCAACATTCAGCTACTGACACTTGAGAGGTCATTTTAAGAAGTTGGAAGCATTTTGATCACTTTTAGTGATCAGAAATTTTTTCATCAAAAACACATGAAACAAATTATTTATTACAAAATTACTGAAAATTAGCTTGAAGATTTTACTGAAGTCATGGTAACAGTAGTTTCTTTTTTCAAGTAGTTATTGATAATTTTTCTGTACTCTGTGCTGAATTTTTTTTTAACAAGAATGTTGATAACTGTAGAATTTCTGATATATTTTACGAAAAATTTATAAGTTGTAACCTAACAGCCATATGAGTTAGCCAACATAGTTGTTTGGCTTAAAAGTTTTAACTATAAACTGACAACTATGTGAGTTAGCCAGCATAGTTATTTATTTCGAAACCTTCAACAATGAACTAACAACTGTATGCGTTAGTCAGCATAGTTGTTTATCCTAAAAGCTTTAACTGTAAACTAACAACTGCATAAGTTAGCCAACATCGTTATTTGTCCTAAAAGCTTTAACTATAAACCAACAACTGTATAAGTTAGGCCTCATAGTTATTTGTCCTAAAAGCTTTAACTATAAATTAATAACTGTATAAGTTAGCCAACATCGTTATTTGTCCTAAAAGCTTTAACTATAAACCAACAACTGTATAAGTTAGGCCTCATAGTTATTTGTCCTAAAAGCTTTAACTATAAACCAACAACTGTATAAGTTAGCCAACATAGTTATTTGTCCTAAAATCTTTAACTATAAACCAACAAGTGTATGAGTTAGGCCTCATAGCTATTTGTCCTAGAAGCTTTAACTATAAACCAACAACTGTATAAGTTAGCCAACATAGTTATTTGTCCTAAAATCTTTAACTATAAACCAACAACTGTATGAGTTAGGCCTCATAGCTATTTGTCCTAAAAGCTTTAACTATAAACCAACAACTGTATAAGTTAGCCAACATAGTTATTTGTCCTAAAATCTTTAACTATAAACCAACAACTGTATGAGTTAGGCCTCATAGCTATTTGTCCTAAAAGCTTTAACTATAAACCAACAACTGTATAAATTAGCCAGCATAGTTATTGGTTCTAAAAGCTTTAACTATAAACCAACAACTGTATAAGTTAGGCCTCATAGTTATTTGTCCTAAAGCTTTAACTATAAACCAACAACTGTATAAGTTAGCCAACATAGTTATTTGTCCTAAAATCTTTAACTATAAACCAACAACTGTATGAGTTAGGCCTCATAGCTATTTGTCCTAAAAGCTTTAACTATAAACCAACAACTGTATAAATTAGCCAGCATAGTTATTGGTTCTAAAAGCTTTAACTATAAACCAACAACTGTATAAGTTAGGCCTCATAGTTATTTGTCCTAAAAGCTTTAACTATAAACCAACAACTGTATAAGTTAGGCCTCATAGCTATTTGTCCTAAAAGCTTTAACTATAAACCAACAACTGTATAAGTTAGCCAACATAGTTATTTGTCCTAAAATCTTTAACTATAAACCAACAACTGTATGAGTTAGGCCTCATAGCTATTTGTCCTAAAAGCTTTAACTATAAACCAACAACTGTATAAATTAGCCAGCATAGTTATTGGTTCTAAAAGCTTTAACTATAAACCAACAACTGTATGAGTTAGCCAACATAGTTATTTGTCCTAAAAGTTTTAACTATAAACTAACAACTGTATAAGTTAGCCAACACAGTTATTGGTCCTAAAAGCTTTAACTATAAACTAACAACTGTATAAGTTAGCCAACACAGTTATTTGTCTTCTAACCTTCAACTAAAAATCAATTTGAGATTTTCAATTTGGAATTTTTTCAATTTTCCTTACATTCACTGAAATGCTTTTTTTGTCGTCGTCGTCGGGACGCGACTTCATATCGGATTTGAACCACATTTAGAGCTGATTTTTGTAGTGAGGTAAGTGTTTATATTTAATAATGGTGAAAATTTGAAAACCTCAGTTACAAAATAAGCTATCAAGCAGTCGATTTAGAAAAGTGTAAGTGGTCGAACTGACCCGGAGAACCTGAGAACTTAGTGGTTTTCTAGGTGGATTTTTTAATGAAATTTTTACTGCGAACCCCAATCAAAGACATTTCTGATAAACAGTCGGTGTCTATGTCTTTTACCAAGAAGAGTGGTACCAATGTAAGACTACCCAAATAGTAGATTATCCCGAAGGGGATACCCAGGTGTTGTTTCTTAGGCTAGGAGTACACAGGTTAGGAGCGCTCAGAAAGGGGTAAACAGGTGGCGGCACGCACGAAGAGGGCACCCAGGAGAAGGACACCGAGGTGGAGGTGCTCAGGATGAGAGAACTCACGTAATCTTACCCAAGAGTGGGTAACCAGATGGGAATATTCATTACGGAAATACTGAGACGAACTTTTATGGGACCTTGTCGTCAAGATGGTGGTGTGTGGACTTGTCGCAAATGCGGCTGGCTCTTTCCTAGTTTCTCGGATAAATAGGAATTTAATTTAAAGGTCTCACCTGAAATTGTACAAAATAGGAAGATTGTTGCTTGTAGCTAGTACTGCTATTAAATTTACCAAGTATTTTGCAATAATAGAGGATACTGTCATTTGATGCAAATACAAAGGCAGTAACATTCTTACCCCACCATTAATTATCCAGCCTAAAGTCAAAGAGCACACAATAATAGACAGTGACTTGAAAATTTTTTGGGTTGACTTGTTAGCTAGAAAAAAAGTATGATTAAAATTTATTGATTACAATTTTTCGTCTTACTTTCTTTTTATTCTTAGCAGCCTGTTTTATATTTATAAACAGACCGAGGTATGCCAATATAGTAAAACTGACTAGAAAAAGAGCGTTTCTGAACACGAAATAAGCCAGATCGAGAGAATATATGTCATGAGCTTGAAGGCATAAAACTGGCCTGCAATTAATATTTTATTTGAAATTTTTCACAGATAGCAATTTTCAGTATGTAACTCAAAACATCTACAGAGCCGGGATTTGTATTTTTACAAAACAGTTTCGGAAAGAGATTAAATTTAACTCATGGTTGAAAAAAACTGAACGACTATCGGCCCTAACTTTATACCAGTGTGTTTTTTCCTTGGTCCCCCTGTAGTTTTTTTTTTGTAATTTTTTAGCACGGGTGGGACGGACTCAAATATGTTTTTCAAACTTCAAGAGAGAAAAAGTGTTTTAGTCTGTCCTAACGTGTTAGGTCTTATCGTGTTGAAAATCATGTTCAACAATCAGAATGTTGACATATGGTCGTTTGAAAAAACCAATTTCTTTGAAAAAAAAGACAAAATCCAAGTTTATCCGAGTCGCTGGATTTTTTGTCATTATTTGAAGAAATTATATTTTTGAAATTTAATATCTCAAGACTCAGATTTTCAAAAACAAAACAAAAATATGACATAGGTTTTGTAGCTCTTGAGCTGCGCTATAAGATGGTGCTAAGACGTTGTTAAAGCGCTCAAACCTGCATTCAACTTTTGATCACTGAAGGATATAAAAACGCTAGCAAATTCTGAAAATGACCTTAAAATAATTTTTTTTGATAAAAATGAGCTATAGAAGTTTGCGGAAACTTTCGGACCACCCTTTGAGACAAAAATTCAGTTACGTTGTCGGATTGTCCAGCATATCTCTCATTGCCAAGTATACAATATAAAATGGATAAATCAGGCATGTCACAAATATAGCTGTCACGTAAAGTGTAAGGTTCAATTGACTGTGCCTGTTTTTACAAATTGTATTAACAAATTAAATATAATTTTTATATTTTCAAAAGAGGCTGCAGTTAAGAACGTGTTTTTAAAATAGTTTCACGGCCAAAAATTTAAGCGCTGGGCGCAAACACCGGAGCCGGTCCTTGAAAAAATTTCGGCAACGGCGTCATGTATAGGCTGAATATATAGGGCGCCAAACCGGTGCGGCGACAGCGCCGGCTGTGAAAATAAAACAAATTTTTGAAAAAAATTGTGAAAATTATCTCAAAAAGACTGAATTCATAAAAATGGGTTCAACTGGAGAATCCGTTTCCATTTTTTGCCTTGGTCCCTCCTGTTCATTATAGTTATATTTTCTTTTTTTGTATGATCACTCTCAAAACAACAGGGGGACCAAGGCATATTTGTTGAAAAATAAACAGGGGGACCAAGGCGAAAAATGGAAACGGATTAATAAGAGGTGGTGCCGGGAATTCAAATTTTTTTCCTAATCCTTGAATTTCTGTACGGATTCTTCAACTTGGTTTCTAACAAGACAAGGCCTAGAATTTAATTTTAGGTATTGTTTTGTTAGAAACTTAGTTGAAAAATCCGTACAGAAATTCAATGATAAAGAAAAAATTTGAATTCCCGGGCATCACCTTTTATTAACGTGGGCATGCCGCTTTAAAAGACAAAACCTCGATATAAGACCACCTAGATTCAAAAAGGGGTAGCCTTATATGGAGGTTTGACTGTAGCTGCAAAAATTTTAAAAACAGGAAGGATTCGAACCGTTAAAACAGCCTCTAAAGTTATAATAAGAAATTCTTGCAATCTTTTCACCTTTTTCAAATCTTTCATTCAGGCGATCAACTTTTAAAACTATTTTTAAAATATCAAAATCACTTTTAAATTCTCAATTCCGCTTAAGAAAAAACTCTAAATTTACTATATGAAGGTTGTTTTGTCTTGAGCGGAATTCAAAATTTGACTGTGAGTTCAATGTTTTAAAAGCATTTTTACAAGACAGTACATCCTTTCCCTTCCAAACAGTATTTTTTTCTCTTAGCAAAATTTTTTGTATTTTCACCTATTTCACACCCTGCACCGACAATACGAAGGGTATTTGACCAGAAATAAGCACACTCCACATTGCAATGAAATGGAGTGAAAAAAAATCAAAGGATCCGGAAAAGGCAGGCTTAGGGAAAAATACTCATTCGAGGCGGGTCACGGTTTCACAACGGAGCACGGTTTCGCTGTCGAAAGCCAAAATTTGCTGCAATGTGAAGAGATTTAAAGATGTTCGTAATAAAACTTGAAGACTTTCACCCGTTCGAAACCGTTCTGTGCCATCGTGCTCAGCATGAGATTGTGTGTTAAACGCATAGTTTAGAACACACAGCCATTCCTGTGTTGAAATTCTCACCACATAAAGAAGAGCACACATAACAGGCGGTCAATGCTAATAAAGAAAATTATACATATAGTGGAAAGAATGGCAAGAACAGGTACTGCTTGCAGTATAAAACAACTGCTTAGTGAAATATAGTTGTGACCGACCGAAACTAAGAATAGACCAGGAAATTGGCCTAACAAAAACACACAGCCACAAAAAGAATCCAAAGCGATTAAAATGTTGCAGGAGCCCTGTATTGTCCTATAAAAATATATTATATTTATATTTTTCAATTTCTATTTCCTGTAAAGTTAGTTTGTGCTGTTTTTTCGTGTTTAAAATTACACAGAATGGTCGATTGGCTTTTTGCACAAAAGAATAAATTGTTAAAAATTACTTATGTTTCAAGGTTGCGTAAATCAGAAATGAGTTTAAATAATGCCCACACAGACTAGCAGGTTTTTAAAAGCGATAGGTAACAGCAAAGTCAGTGAGAAACCAGCATTGTTAAAAGTGAGATAAAGCTAAAATTTTGTATTGATTATTGAAAAAATCAAAATTGAAAATACCAAATCAGCTGAATAATTGTAACTCATCCACAGATTTGCCAGTCGCTTTTGAAACCACTTGAAATTTGAAAAAAATGTATAAATTGATAAAGAACTTTCATTGACTTCTTCACTAACTTGAAAATTGGAAATATATATTAAGCACCTGTTCTTCACAAAACATATGTAAAAAATTTTTTTAGTCAAATACTAAGAAAATACATCACAAAATATTTTTTTTGCATATTTAAGCTAAAACTAAAAAACACATCCTTTAAAAATATGATTGTGAACTTTTTTAAATTTGTTCATTGATTTTGTATATACCGTATTTCTTCTGATAAGACGACATGTTCTAATAAGCCGACACCTTGACTTTAAGGACCTATATCTCCGCCGATAGTAAATACTTTTCATATCTTTTTTCGCGTTTTTAGCTCCCACAAACTACACCGATTCCGCTTGTTCGAATTGAGTTTTCACCTAAAAATCTCGAGATCGACCTCTAATTTTTACGTTTTTTGGGTATCCGACATGTCGACTAATTAGAGGAACTACGGTATATATTGACAGCAGCCCAAGTGCACGCCCCCTCAAATGTCAGGTGAAGACTACATATTAATGGAGGAATTATGTGAAAAAAGTCACAAATAAGACAACAAACATGAAAAAAAGCAAAGAAGTAAAAAAAGTGCAAAAAAAAACAGCAGAGTTGACTAAGTAAAATTAACAGGTCGGACCAAGGCAGCTTTTTTTAGGGAGGCCACATAGAGCCCGTTCTTTTGAATTTCACGAGCTCTACTGATTTCACTTTTTAGATCTTGGTTGAGCACCCGAAAATTTCGAGATTAGTTCAAAGATTTCACTGAAGTCAATTTAACACTTGTTTCTTTCTTCAAGTACTGATTGATTATTTTCCGATACTCTGTGCTAAAATAAATAATTTTTTCATTTTTTTCATTTTTTCTTCTCACCTGAAATTGTACAAAATAGGAAGATTGTTGCTTGTAGCAAGTACTGTCAATAAATTTAACAAATATTGTACAATTATAGACGATACTGACATTTTTTGCAGGAGCAAAGGTAGTGAAATTCTCACCACCCCATTAATTAACCAACCTAAAGTCATGGAGCAAATAATAATTGTCAGTGACTTGAAAAGTTTTTGCGTTGACTTATTGGCTAAAATAAAAAATTATTAATGAAGTAGTTATTTTGAATTTTTTCTTACTATCTTTTTTGTTCCTGCCAGCTTTTTCATATTAATAAACAGACAAAGATAGGCTATTACAGTAAAACTGATTAGAAAAAGTGTATTTCTAAAGGCGAAATTGGATAGTTCAAGGAATACATGTCATGCGCTTGAAGACATAAAACTGGCCTTCAGTAAATAATTTTTTATTTTGAGAATTTTGATTATAAGCACTTCACACGTTCGAATGCGCGGCGACAACATATTTATCGCGAAAATATTTAGAATTATTTTTTAGTTAACTAGTAGTTAAATCATAAAAAAGGAAAGTAGGAATTGAGAATAAGGCGTCGTCCAGGTCGGGATGAAAACGGGACGGGTGTCTTACTTTGTACCATTAGCGTAGCCAGGGGGGGGACAAGGGGGTCACATTCTCCCCAAAACTCCAACTTCCTTACCCCCTTAGATTTTTTCCCTAGTCAAAAATGAAAAACGGTGAAGGTGAAATGGCCTCAAAAATTTTTTTCTCTTATGGTGCCCTCCCCTGTCAGATTTTCTGGCTACGCCCCTGCTTTGTACAATGCTAAGCAAGCTAAAGAACTCATACTTTCTGGAAAAACGAGGTGCACTTGAGGTTTCACGGAGCAGGTTGTATCTTTTTTCTTCGTTTTAACCTAAGTCACTCCATCTTACAAATAATTACGAAATCAAAAATCGTTGAACATCTTTAGAGCCAAAATAGTGTCGCGCGCATTCAAATGTGTAAAATTTTTATTGTCTGCGGCGGGCATGGTCTTTCAAAAGAAAATTGGTTTACATTGTTGGAGTTTCTATCACTTGTCTGACAGCCAAGTAGACAATGAATAATGGATAAATAAGACAACTAACGAATATAGCCGTCAAGTAAAGTGTAATATTTAATTGACTGTGCCTATTAAAAAATTTGCAATCGTAAAAAGGTCTGCACTTGAAACAAAATTTTCATTCTGTTTTTAACCCATTATACTAATTTTTATTTACTACTCAAGTCTTAGGGAAAAAAATCAACTACAAAGTTTTCTTGTTATGTGCCTTAGTAAATACCGCATTTACTCTAAGAGTAGCCCCGGGGCTACTAATATATAACCACCCTCCTAGGTGAGGCTACTATTAGAGGGGGGGGGCTACAATTAGAGCGGGGCAAAATCGACCTAAATACCGTATTTTCTCTATTAATTACCCCGGGTAATTATTTTTCAACCCCTGAAAAATCGAAAAAAAATATTTCGATTTTGAAATTTTTGGGTGCTCAACCAAAATCTAAAAAGTGGAATCAACTAAGTTCGTGGTGATTAAGAAAACGCAAAAAACAGATTTGCAAAAAAATTTTTTTGCGCTGAGATACAGGGTGCCTATGGGGGTAATTAATAGAGAGGGGGTAATTATTAGAGAGGGGGTAATAAATAGAGAAAATACGGTAAGCCGCTTTTCAGTGGGACTACTATTTTTCAACCCCCTCACTAAGGGAGGGGCGGCTACAATAATAAGAGGAGAGGGGGCTACTATTAGAGTAAATACGGTATATGCTATTTGTAGGCTTTGATGGATTTATTAATTGCCCAAAGCCCGATCATTTTCAACCTCTCTGAAATCGAGTAAATGTTGGGTCGAACTCGATATCTTCAGGTGCTGGTGCCTTTGTTGGTCAACAACCGCGCTCTACATGTGTTTGAGTGTACAAAAACAATTCGAAAAACAAAAACAATAAATTAATTAATCAGTACAAAAACAATTAATTTTATTTGTGTAAATAAACCATTCGAAGAGAAAAGCTTTATTCGGTATAAAAATATCAAAAATAAATTGCCTTGGTCTTTTTCACCTATTTTACCTATCTCTCCCTATTTTTTCATTTACAACTGATTTTGGAGACTTAAGAAAGAGAGTTTTGCAAAAAAAGCAATAGGGGGACCAAGTGAACTTTTGGGCGTACCCATAAACACATATAGAGCTAACAAAGACATACCGTACTGTCATACTCTCACTGCTGGTGCCTGACAGAATCTTTATGGATGGAAAATCGTCTCGAACTGTAAATCTGGAAAAAGTGGACCCGAAGAAGCAATAGAGTGTGTGAGAGTGCAGGAATGTGTCTGATATGATCAGCAGTCTTAGTGATTTATCTTGTGTTTAATCCTAATTGTGTGATGGTGTGGTTTTTACCAAAAAAAAAAAGAATGCCGATATTGTTAAAGAGACTCTTGTTAAAGGACCATGGGTTTTGCGCGCAGTGGCATCTGCAAAATTTGAATTGGCAGGGAACACTTCTCTTTGGTCTCTCACTGTACTCTTTGGAGTCCTTTGAAATAACTCCAAAGAGAAGTGTCCCCCGCTTATTCAAATTTAGCACATTCCACTGCGCGCGAAAACGGACGCTTCGAACGCCAAATATTTTTTACTAACTATACGAAAAAATCTTACCACACAAAGAAGAGCACACTAAATAAGCGGTCAATGCCAATTGACAAAATAATACATTGAGTGGAAAGTATGCCGAGGGCAGGTAGTACTTGCAATACGAAACAGTTGCTCAGTGAAATATAGTTATGGCCAACCATGACAAAAACAAGGCTAGGAATCTGGCCTAGTAAAAACACAAAGTCACAGAAAGAGTCCAAAGCAATCAAAATATTGCATGATCCTTGTATTGATCGAAAAATAAAGATTGTATATTGTGATTGAAAATTATTTCCATTAAGCCTTTGTAACAATTGAACTAACCTTTTATATTTTAAAATATTTTCAGTTATGCAAATATAGTCAAAACTATTAAGAGATGCAATTTCTGCAATTTTTTATACTTACATTTTATCATGTTTCCACCTAGGGTTGGGTTAGTGACCGGTGACTGAAAATTCCAGTGACTTACCAGGCAGGTCAACGAACACTCGATAGCTTTTAAATTCCGTGTATAATACAAGATTTTTTTCTGTTTCACCAGCGTTAATTGACGGTCAGATGACTCTTGATTAACCGGTCGATTGATAATGTTTGACCATTCGATAACAAATTGCTATTTACAAACTGCGATAGTGTCACCTAACACAACAGTGAACTCTCCCAATAGAGTAGACTCTCCCAATAGAGTAGACTCTCCCAATAGAGTAGACTCTCCCAATAGAGTCAACTATCAGTCAACAATACAGTCAACTATCCAATGAAGTCAACTTTCCCAATACAGTCAATTACCACTGAATAATACAGTCAACTTTTAGTCAATAATACAGTTAATTCTCCCAATACAGTCAACTCTCAGTCAGCAATACAGTCAACTCACAGTTGGCAATACAGTCAACTATCAGTGAACAACACAGTCAACTCTCACAATAAATTCAACTCTCAGACAACTCTCAGTCAATAAATACAGTCAACGCTCTCAAATTGAGATTTTCAGTTGAATTCCAGTTTCTTCTACTGTCTTTTGCTATCTTATTCTTGGCTTGAAAAGCCGTTGACCAACGATGGCGGTTTTTAAATAGTCAATGGTTTCTCCAATCTCGCATCTTCCAACCTTTTTTGACTCGCACTTTAACCAAGCTTTTGAAAGCAATAATAATATTTTGTCACCTTCGAGGACGAATGTTTTGTTTTGTAAAGAATATATGGTAGTGAGAATTAGTATACAGTGCTAAAAATTACTTGTGTTTTATGGTTGCGTAAATCAAAAATGAGTTTAAAATCAAGCCCACGCAGACAAGCAGATTTTTCAAAGCAATGGGCAACATCAAAGTTAGCGAAAATCCAGTATTATTAAAAGTAAGATAAAGCTAAAACACTTTCTATTAATTTACCGTAAATAAAAGAAAAATACCAAATCAGTTGAATAATTATAGCTCATGTACAGATCTGGAGGCAATTTTTGTCTGATTAATGTTTTTAATAGTTTATGTAAAAATTATCTTTAATAATTTTCATTGACTTTTACACTAACTTAAAATAAAAATATGTGAGTTAAGCACCTGTTCTCGACAAAAACAATTTTTTAGCCAATTACTGAGAAAAAATATATGTTTTTTGTTACATAGTTGAAAAAAAACCAAAAAAAAACTATTTCATAGAAATACGATTTCTCACTTCTTGAAACTAGTTTCTTTTTCATATTGAAAAATTCGGCGCTACCGGAGTATACCCCCCCCCCTAATGGAATTTTTTTGAAAGTGTTTCCAAACACCCTATATCCATACTTGCACGGGCGCCGGCGCTGGCGCCGGCGCCGGTGTGCGCCCGGAAATTTTTGAAAAAATTAGGGCGCCGGCGCCGGCGCTGGCGCCGGCGCTCGGCGCCAATTTTAATACAGCCCGGCGCCCGGTTCGGCGCCCGGTGCCTAATTTTTCCACATTTTTCTCTTCTTTTATAACATCTTAGTTCAAAACAAGCTTTCTCTTTTGATCGATTTTTTCTAACTGGTAGTTGAGTCATAGTTGTTTTCTATTCAGCGCTTTTCTTCAATTTTAATAAACTAAAACTTTTACTAGTATATAATTCACTTATTTAAAGCTCGGCGCCCGGTTCTGCGCCCGGCGCCAATTTTTCGGGATGCCGGCGCCCGGTGCTGCGCTCGGCGCCAAAAAAGAGCCGGCGCCGAAGGCGCCGGCGCCGGTTCTGCGCCCGGCGCCAATTTTTTGAGATGTCGGCGCCGGTGGTGCGCCCGGCGCCCATTTTTTTTCGCGTGCAACTATGCCTATATCGACTCAAATCGCCTCAGGAACTCGAAAAAGGCATTATTTTTGAGTTTTGGTCAATAAAAAATCGAGTTTTGGCACCACCCAAAATTACTTTTTTGACCATTTTTAAAGGACTTAAAGCTGTTTTGGGGTGGGTAGGGACCAAAAAGAGGCCAATTTGTTCCACAAAGGAAGATGTTGAACATAGTTTTGAATACTGGGGCCTACCGCGTAAAAAACTCTGGTATGTATGCTTTTTCATGCATCCAGAGTCACTTTCGAGTGATTTGTGTCAAAGGTATGTGGGTGTGCGCATCTCAACCCCAAGCAACCAAGCCCCTGCGCCCCTTCGGGGGCGCAGGGGCTTGGTTTTTGCCCAGTCCCATGTCGAAAAACAGGGTAAAACAGTCATATGGTCGAGATTTAAAAATGCCAAAAACTCGATTTTTTATTAACCAGAACTTTTAAATAATGCCTTTTTGAACTTTTGAGGCGATTTTAAGTCGATATAGGGTGCTTGGAAACACTTTTGAAAAAATTCCATTTGGGGGGGGGGGTGGTATACTCCGGTAGGGTCAAAAATTCATATAAAATTTTTTTAGAAGCAAAAAAATTCTGAGTTGTCGATTACAGTCGAACCTGTATTTAAGGTAATTCAAGTGAACGGCAAAAGCAGAGAGATAGAAACAACTGATATCTAGCTGGAACGAACCTAAGAAGAACAGAGATTTACAGCCTAGAAGCTGGGCTTATTGAAGGAAGAGAGTATTGTGTATCTTCATCTCAGTTTCTCCCAGGAAATGGCCAGATGGTGGGCGCGAATGCATATAGAGCCAAACTTTTTATTGCAGTTTCATAATTAATCTCTATATGGCGTCCTGTCAATGTTGTGCCCGGTCAGGGTCGGTCCAGAGATCGATGCACCATCGAGCGTCGAGTTGTGTCAATCAATGGCGCCATTAGGCGCTTTTAGCAATAGCTTTTCGCCTTTTCCATATTAGATTTGACTGTGCATATGTTTTTGATGTAGGACGAACCCACACGTTGGCAATGAAGCTCTCTATGTGTTAGTCTGCGCAAAGACGAGAGCTTTCTTGCTAACAAAAAATTTACGAAAATTTTCACATTGCTATATAGCATAGCGAAGAAAGATACTAAAAAATAGCAAAGATAGCATAGAAACTTTTTTCGAGAAGATGTATGCTTTATCTCTGCATCTTTATGTTTTCGTTTTTCGCTAGCCCTGATTGACACAACATCACCCACTAGGTGTATATAGACATGCAGTCGCTGTCGTTGGATTTTATTATTATTATTTTGCTAGCACAAAAGACATGTGTAAGCAGATTCTCAAATTCAGCTTTTTTGTTTGCCTAATTATCAAAGGTAGTTATTATTTATGTCATTTATATACTTATTTTCGTATTCTCTTCAATATAGTGCGTTTCATAATGATATGACAACCTCCCGCCCCATTTTGCGAAAGTCGGGCTAAGAAACGAGCGGTTGGACTTGGAAAAATAGCTAAAAAAAAGGCATAAAGGTGGTTTATTACTTCTTTCAACTTCAACCGTCCGCTTCTCAGTTCTGTGCAATCCTTGAAAAAAGGCTGACATGTAATTTTGTAGAGAAATTATTAAGCTTTTGAAAAGTGCATTAACCGGTAAATTTTGATACTAAAAGTTTTTAGAAAAGTCAGTATTTATGCGACCAAACAACCCTTTCCTCAGATTTACTTTGATTTTCACTAGAAAACGATACTTTTTCGTTGATGATCATAACTTTTCACGGAATGATCAAAAATAAGAGTTTGGCCTATCAAATTGTAGCTAAGATTCATAGCTTACACTCTAAAGATGTTGTTGATAAAAATAGTTATGTTTTAGGGTCAATAAACGTGTTTTTACGAAAATGTCGTATCGTTATGAAACGCTGATTTTTCGTCATTTTGCCGAAAAAAAACCATTCAAGGTGAAAAAGGTGAATTTTATGCTGAAAACGATTTTTTGCCGCCTGTGCATAGCAGTATAAACAAAAACACTAAGCAATCAAATAATTCGCCTTTTTCACAAATATGGAGGGTGTAGTATTATTATGAAACGCACTGTAAAGCGGCACTCCTCCCCTCTGAATTCGAAATCGTGTTTTTGACAATGTGTTTTTGACCTTCTTTTTGGTCACTGCTCCTAAGCGAAAATTAACTTATCTTACTGGCTACAATATGTGTGGTAACTTGCCTGATAGCAGTCTACAAAAAGTGGGTCAAAACCACGATTTTGAACGAGGGGGTGTTTCTATATTAAAGGGAATACAGTATAATTATTTTATGCGATTTTATTTATTTTAGTGAAGGCTTCTCATGAGACTTACCAATTTCCATTTGAAGATTCTAATGAATTATAAAAAACAAGTGAATTATTTATCTTATTCAACACGTAATAGCTCAGATAGACTAGTGTAGGTTAGGTCAAACTCAAAAATGTTTTTGAACCACTGCAAGTCAAAAAAATATGTTAACCTCTTTTGCTCGTGACCGCAAGGCGATTTTTTTTGTCAAGCTACTGGAATATAAAAACCTCCATCAAAAAAACAGCTTGAAATTTTCGGCTCTATATGTGTTCATGCCTACGCCGAAAAAAATACGCCTTGGTCTCCCCTGTTGTGTTTTTTGCAAAAAATTCAATTTTTGAATTATTCCCCCAAGCTGATTTTTTCCGAAATTTTTTTCTTTCTAAATTGTCTCGAAAATCATTCAAATACACAGTCGGAAAAATTTGGATTACCCTGTAGTTGGACATATAAAAATGAATGGGATTCGAATTTTAATGTGGATTGTAATGATTTGGATTTTAATGATTAAAAATTATTTCAATGAACAAAATTACGGTGGTTCGAATTCACCAAATTGCTGTGTTCATCAAGTTTCATGGTCTTTAAAAGGTAAAAAGTGTTAATTTTGCTAACTCTTACTTTGTTTCAATTGTTCTAAGTTATCTAAAAAAAAATTTTTTACCTTTTGTTCCTCCACTGTAAATCCGGTCAGTTTCATGTTCTGAAATTTTTAAATTATAATTTTAAATTATGAAAAAATCGACAAAATGCAATTATTATTTAACAGGCTATTGTCTAGTTTGAAGGAGTGTTTGTAATAACAAGTCTAAGATAGCTGTTGACTTTTGAATTTTTTTTTAAATTGTAAATCGTTTTTCAAACCTTCTTCGTTTCTTATTTAATATTATTTATAATTACAAAAAATCTTTTGGCCCATATCTGGTGACCGAAGCAAAATAGATACTTTCAAAAATAAGTTAAATCATCTTGAAAGGCCAAGGAAAGAAGTAGGGGAGCAAGTTCAAAAATCTGAACCCATTGAGGGATTGAGCCGAATGTTGAAACTATGTAAAAAAACAATGCCACAAACAATTTTTTTTCTCTCACAAGAGCCCGCTTGATAAAAGAAGAAGGTTCTTACAATTATTTCATCCATTAACTTTGTTTCCCAGCTGCTGTAGTCCGGCTCAGCATCTGGATCAAGCCTACAGCGTAGTTAGCGAAGTCAATCAACACCTTTGGCAACTTTTTCATCTAAATTTTTTCAAATTTAGATAATTTTTCTGAATTTCACCTCTCTATGATGTGTATCACTCGGGTTTTATATTTGAAATCTTCGAAAATCGAGAAAAATTCAAGAGCGATCTTGAGCTCGACCTCCGAATGAATCTACAAGTTGTCGCAGCAACCGCTTTTTGCGGATGTGACATTAGCAGGACAGATTGGAACATTGGTATTTTTTGGTGCGGCATTTCTCGTTAAACACGATGGTGTCCGTCATTTTTTTTACTTTAGATTCAAATTTCGTCGCTGTGAAGCTTTTGAAATTCGTCACATTTTGTTATTCAAAAACAATCTTTCTATTTTTCAAAGTTGTGTGACTTTAAGTTCTTATCAGAAACGATTGTCCATTATACTTTGTTTTGCGCGCGAGAGTGTGGTCTTCCACATGTTCCTTCCACACTTCCACAAGTTATCCCTATGACTCTGTACTCCTCTCATGCAACTAAAAAGAGCGATCTAGGAAATAGTATTAACCAAGAAAAGTACAAAAATTTGGTGGATATGATCTTTGACTCAAAAAAACCTGGTTAGATTTGAAAAGTTAAAAAAAATTGACCATAGACTGAAATAGTCAAGACAAAGGGGGCGAACTCGATTTTTTCTACGTTTGTTTTGCATGTAATATCGCAATATTTTTGATGGTTCGGTTTTTCAGTGAAACAAAAGCTCGAAAGTTCATTCTCGCCTAGGGTCCAAAAATTTTTTGGCTTTATTTTTTCTTAATATTTGCCGATCCTGCTTTGATAGTTTGGACTCAAATTTCAAAAGAATTCTGCTTTTGTTAATTGTTTTTATAAACCTTATGTTTTTTCTGCGAAAAAGCTATACAGTCGAGCCTGGATATAAAGCCACCCTCGGTGGCCTTGTATCGGTCTATTAGATGTTGCTTGTCTATAGCTCATTTTAAAGACTTATCTTAGCTACAGAATGACATTAACAGAGAAAAAGTTTCAGAGAAGAAAAAAAGTCATCCGGCGTTTAAAATACCCAAAATCTCACTCTCAGGTCGACACTCATTGTGCACTTGCCTATAATGAACTTCTCATTTCACTTCAAAGATATTAGAAAAAATATACTCTTGTCAGTTAATAGTTATAAGTAGGGTTGTGCAGTAAAGGGCTCCAAATCGAGCTTTCGGCTCGGAGTTCGACTTTTTTTCGAGCTTCGAGCCACGAGTTTTTTTTGCCGAAGCTCGAAAATTTTGGACGCCTTGACGTGCGCCAGTGAATCCGCTGCTATTTTTTTTCGAGCTTTCGGCTCGAAGCTTGACTTTTTTCCAAACTTCGAGCCGATACCTCGAAAATTTCGAGCTTCGAGTCTAGCTCTCGAAAAAATTCGACACTAATTGTGCACGTGGTTTCAGGCGTAGCTTATGCCGATTACAGTCGAGTCTCGATTTAACGATCACCCGATTTAACGATCACCTTCGATTTAACGATCACCTGGATCGGTCCCTTCAATAATAAATTCCGTCAAATTACCCCTCGATTCAACGATCACTCTCGATTTAACGATCACCTGGGTCGGTCCCAGGGTGATCGTTAAATCGAGACTCGACTGTATAGCTGAATATTTCTTTCATTATTTCGGACAAGACTGAATGTGATTTTAAACGTTGAAAGGTTTTAAAAAAAATTGTTTAATTTTAACAAGAACATTCAAGTCTATATGAACCTTCGGCAAAAAAGTGCTTAGTACCTCTGATTTTTTTGCTTTTTCTTCTTTTCTTGAAATAAAATCCTAAACTAAAAATAAAGCTAGTGAAAAAACCAAAATAGAGGCACATTTTGAACATTTATGAAAATTTGTGCTAAAAGCAACAGCGCAATCCTATCACATTATATAGAATAGTGTGGCCAAATTTTTTCAATTTTCTATAACTTTTTGATTGTAAAAATTTCAGGCTTCAAAATTATCCAGAAGGCTATAAAAAGTTGGACAACCATTTGATAGATCATCATCCAACTATTAAAGATCGCATAGGCGAGAAAAACGTAGGACGTCAATTTACAGCAGCTGATCCACTAACTGTCCTGGGATTTCTATATCCAAATATAGTCACTACTAAGAAAGTTTTTGTAACTATTGATCCGAAGAATAAATCACCCAGAGGTTACAAAATGTCAATTAAAGAGACGGAAGATTCCAAACTAGAAGTAGTGGGTAAAATTGAGTCTGGATTGTTCAAAGAAAAAATGGAAGCTGTATTTTCTGAATTAACTGCGTAACCCAAATCAAACAATTTTTAAAAAAGTTAAACATATGATATAATGTTGAGTTGTTTTAGCCACCTAATTTCAGTAATTTATTTCATCAAATAAATTAAAAGGTTGTTATATAAAACTTTTTTTTACCAATTTGTAAATGGCTCAAATCGGATTGCCCCGTAAACCGAGGGCTGAAAAAAGGAACAAAAGTGAGAAGATACCTAAGGCCAAAGCGAGGGATGACAGCATTTAAACCGAAGGCTGAAAAAAAGGAACAAAAGTGAGAAGATACCTAAATTTCTTGAATTGATCCGTAAAAATTACTGATTTATCACGTCAAATCTTTAAACTTCATCGTTTTCTTATAAAATATTTTCATGTTTTTTCAATTTATATAGCAAAATGTAGCCCTGAATTTAAGCTTTCTAACTAGTTATCAACTAAACTTATGAAATTTCAAAAGTTTCAGAACAAGGTCTTTGCATGAAGAAAATTTTTCAAAAATTAAAGAGATATGCCAAGACATTTTTCTACCACTGAATTAATGGCATGTTAAAAAGCTGAGATCCAGGGCTACATGCTGCTGAAAAAATTGGAAAAAAATCTAACAAAAATGTTTTAAAAATACTAAAAAGAAACGAATTTTTTTCGATTTGACGGGGCAAATCAGCAATTCGACGAGTGAAATTAATTACAGCCTTTGTATATCATGTTCAAAGGACTCCCAACACAAGAAAGACACGACCACACCGTGGTCAAAAATGTTGAATGAGAAAAAAGACCTAACCGTGTTTGTTACTGATCCGCATTCGGAATATCTTATCGAGCAGTCCGGGCTGAGATATTGCATTTTAATGTAGCAAATTTTAGCACTTACAAGGAACATTCCAAACTGTATTCTGTTAACCCCTTGTAATTGTTATGCACTTTGACCCTGAAAATTCGCTTTTCGATGCCTTGGTCCTCCAAGCTGATTTTTCTAGATCCCAATTATCTAAAAAATCAGCTTGGGAGACCAAGGCATCTCGGAAATCGGAATTTTTGCGTGAATTCCAGAAATGGCTATACGTATGATTTTCGTATTCAGCGCATCGAAAAACACAGAAAAATGCTAAAAGTGCATGAAAATTTCAAGGGTTTACAACATACAGTTCGGAATGTTCCCTTGCTAGAAAAAAACGTACAATAACCGTAAATGCTCTAATAGAGCCTCCCTCTCCATCAAAACCACCACTCCTAGAATAGCCCTTACTCCTAGGGAAGCCCCTACAGAGAGTGAGTAAAAAATGAAGCCCTGTTCTGTAATAGAGCCCCCTCTGAAAAATTTTCGGACAAATTTTTTTTGGTCCCGAAACTAATTTTTGCAACGCCGCTTTTGTTTCTCATTTTCGTCTGCACAATAATTCACGTGCTGTTGTCTACCTGTTATTTTTTTAGTTAGTTAACTGGATCCAATTCAAGAAGACTATGGCAGCTATGGATTTGCTGACGAAGAGTCAGAAAAGCCGACAAAGCGGAAAGCTTATGCAATCAATTGAAAAATGGAAGTTGTGAAGCACGCAAAACTTATCTTTGTCCATTCGGCCAGCGAAAAATTCAACGTAGATTGGAGAACTGCAAGGGATTCAATTGAAAATGAGAATTACTTTTTTGCAAATCAGGTAAATTTGCTTTGTTTAGATTTTTGCCTACTTTAAATTTCTCAGAGAATCGTTTTCAGCTGGAAAAGAACAGAAATGGTCTACACGGTGGCGGCCGTCTACTTCAACTCCAAGATCTTGACAGAGAACTGGCAGAATAAGTCCGTGAAAAGCGTGCAAAAAACTTTGGGTGTCCCGCTAGATCATCCGCCGAATTATTTTAGAGTTTTTTTATGAGAAATGCGTTGGATTTGACAATGGGTTTTGTATAAAACTTTTTCACGATTTTATGATGATGGGGTTCACTATAGTGTTCGTCATCATTAAATGAAACCATCAGAAAACAGTGTAAAAGTTTACCCAAGCCACTCCTTTGCCATGCCTGTTTTTGCAACTGTCAGCGACTTTTTTTGTCAAGTTGACAAACCAATTTCTAAAATTACCCCTAAACCACCCCCTCCCTCCCTTTGAAGTTGCTTTGTAACACTGCCCTCGGTGATTGAGGTAATCATTGTTACCATAATTCCCTCAGTCACATTGATACAACAGGTGAACCAAGGCGAATCAACCATTTTGAACATGAATCAAGTCCTCGAATTAAGGGTATGTCTGGCGAAAAAAATATTACGTGAAACTCTTTTTTTGATGTATCTTCTTTTCATTCTTTATCCTCGCGATCATACGTTGTTTTTTTTATAAAATATACAAAGTGAAAGCATTTCTTGGTGCAGTTCTTCACAGTTTTTGTGTGTGAAAAAATGTGTGAAAAGATTTTCTTGGATATTAAAACCGTCCTGATTTCCGAAAAGTATACCCATTCCATGTTTCAATTTTTGACTTGTAAAACTAAACTTTCAATAGCCTCACGATACCACATCTGAAAGCTGAGATTCAGGGCTTTTAAATAAGTGCAAACATCACAGTCGACCCTCTTCGTGTTAAAAAATTAAAACTAAACCACAGAATTTACTAAAAAATCTTTTCAAAATTATAGATATCTGCTGATTTTATTTTAGTGAAATAAAAATTGTGAGTGAAAAAAGACAAAAATGAAAATCTTTTTATCTGAACATCCCGAGCTTTAATTCTAGTGCCCACTCTTTGAGATGCTTCGAACTAGATCCACCTTTTTTTCCGTCGTTTCTTGGAGGGTTTTTATGATCATGAATGCTTTGTTTTGCTGCGGTCTCGTCTGCTTTCAAAAAAGCATATATCACTGATCCACTAGTTATTCCTATCTCATGAAATGTTTTGCTTTCTGTCATTTCTATAGGGCACCTAAAAAAATCAAAATAAAATAAGAAGCTTATTAGGCTCTATGGCACCAAGGTAGGCCAGAAAATATGCCTTCGTCCTCCCTGTCGTTTTTTTGGAAAATCGGTTTTTTCTTAGGTTTTGAAAACCGTTAATTTACTTTTTTGACCATTCTAAAGCAAAAAAATTTTAGATAATGGTCAGAAAAATGGTCAGAAATTTTTTCGCCTTAGTCCCAAAGCTGATTGTTTTCACATGGATTTTTCTACTGTGTTTTTAGGCTTACAAAGGTTAGGCTACGCTAGGCCAGCATATTTAGGATAGGCTGGAGGCTATTTTTTTTCAAACTAAAAAAATGTACGAGTCTGTTTCAACAAGAATTTTTTTTTCGCAAAATGAACAACAGGGCGACCAAGGCATATTTTTAGGCGTATTCTTGAACACACATAGAGCCGCTTATTGTTTTACCATAAAAATCTACAATTATTTCTGTTGTTTGATTATGAGGAAAACATCTTTAAATATCCGTAATAAAATAGATTGAATATTTAACAGTGTTGGAACAATGGTCTGTGAAGATTCCACCATGTTCTTTCACTCCAAAGCAACGCACTGTTACATAAATTTCGTTCATGAAGACTCTACAAAGTAACTAGTGTAACAAAAGTCTTGCAACTCCTTTTTAGTTGATTTTTTAAA
The DNA here is from genome assembly GCA_004194705.1 of Ditylenchus dipsaci. Classification (NCBI taxonomy): domain Eukaryota; kingdom Metazoa; phylum Nematoda; class Chromadorea; order Rhabditida; family Anguinidae; genus Ditylenchus; species Ditylenchus dipsaci. The sequence continues at coordinate 54,129 of SADC01000063.1, forward strand.
GGAAAATTAATAAAACACAGAAATCCAACTGAAAGATTTTGTAGCTCTGCATATTTTTTTAAATTGGATAACTTTTAAAAAATTTCAAAATTTTTGTGAAGTAAGGAGAAGCCAAGGCAATTTCAAACAATTTTTTTTCATATCTCAAATCTGATGATCGCAAAAACAGTTCACATGAGGAATATTATTAAAGTTAAGTATCCGAATCATAGCTGCACGCTGTCCAAAAAATAGCGCCAGCGCCAGCGCCGGCGCGGCAATTTTCAAAATTGAGCGCCAGCGCCGGAAAAAGCGCCAGCGCCGGCGCCAGAGCAGCCAAATTGAAAAAATCGCGCCAGCGCCAGCGCCGGTTTTTTGAACGAAGAAAAATCGCGCCGGCGCCAGCGCCGGCGATCTTGCTGGCGCCGTAAAAAGCGCCGGCGCACTCAAAAGCGGCTTTTCTACAAATTATTGACATAATTTTCAACATTTTTTATTCCACATCAAATATTATCAGGGCAGAATTGTATAGCAACATGGGATAGTGATAGTAGCCGATCAAACATCAGATGCAATAGGAAAGCTTTTTGATGATGATGATGCCGAGGCCCAACAAATTGTTGACGAGTAGAAGGCCAGAAAAATAGCCAAGGGAATGAAAAAACAAAACGATGTTCTTGAAGTACTTATTGAATGAAACGTATTGTTGCATATTCAAGTAACACCACTAGGAAATTTATATTTTTGAAGAAGTTTATAAATTAAAGGATTAGCATGAACTTGTTTTACAACAACAATGACTTAATACAAAACAAAAAAGCGACAGTTTATAGCAATTCGTGAAAATTTGCGCACCGGTGCCAGCGCCGGTTTATTCACCATTTCACGCCAGCGCCGGCGCCAGCGCCGGCCTAGCCAGAAAAAATTTCGCGAGCGCCGGCGCCAGCGCCGGTCTAGTCAAAAAACTTGACGAGCGCCGGCCAGCGCCGGCCTAGTCAAAATATTCGCGCCAGCGCCGGAAAAAGCGCCGGCGCTATGAGCGCCCGGCGCTTAAAAAGCGCCGGGCGCCGGCGCTGGGCTGCTAGCGCCGGCGCTGGCGCTGGCGCTCGTGCAGCTATGATCCGAATCTTAATGTAGTTGATAAAAATTTAAAAAAAATCGAAAATAGAAAATTGCAAGGATAAGATTTCCGACCATTTTTTTCAGAAATTGAATTTTTTTCTAAAAAAGTAAAAACTGGATTCCAAGGGGTATTCTCGTCGCCGATAGGAATATTTTGAAAGGCGCGTACCAGTGAAATTCAAACGAGAATTAATTTGATGAAATTTGGAACAGCCGAAAATTTTTTTATACCTTTAGTTGGAATCGAACCCACGACTATAGTTCTCAACAGCATCAAAACTTTGGCGTTTTGTAAGTAACAAAAATGCATCAAAATTCAAAAAGCAGCATCAAACTTATTCGCCGCAAGTTATTGAGCTAAATAATTCTTTTTTTGAATTGATCTGGTACACGCTTTTCATAATATTTCCATTGGTGGCGAGAATGCCCCTTTAAGGACAGTATTTTCAATTTTTTTGTGCTGTTTCAAGTTTTCGTTGTTTTTGATTTTCGTGAAAACGATCAGCGAAAACATCATCCTTGCAATATTTGGAATCAGACTCTCGATAAAGAACTGAAAACAAATTTAAAATATTGGGCTAGAAAATGTCAGACCCAAGGCGGGAACAAACTTCTGTCCTTGAAGGACCATTGCTGTCTACGGCCACGGAAATTTGGACTTTTTGAACTGCCGGGGGATAGCTAAATTACCGCGAAAATTAATTTTTTCAATTATTTATTATTTTAATTTTATTTATAATTCATGTGTATTGATCGAAGCGAGTCTTCAGAAACTATAAGTAAGGTGTAGTGCAGTGGCTGTGTTAGATCTTGTCCGATCTGGCAATGTCGAGCAACGTTGGGCTCGACTAGTAGATCATTCAAAATTTTGGAAAATTTAATTTGCAAACTAACAATATTTCAAAAAATATTTTCGCAGTAATTTAGCTGTCCCCACCAATTCAAAAAGCCCAAATTTCAGTGGCCGTAGGCAGCAATTTTCCTTAAAAGGGCATGCCCGTGCGTTTCAAAAAGTTAAGGCAGGACCAGCAATTTTTTTTGAATCGTTCTATTTTTCACTCATTTTGCGTCGAATCTAATATTAATGACCCTATACTACTTTTAAAAACTGGGCAGAAACTTAAAAAATCTGAATGCGTATGCATGTGAAACTTGATCGAGAAAGAAAAAAGTGCTGGTCCCCGCCTTTTCTCCGTGTCGGGCACGGGCATGCCCTTTAAATCGAAAGTGGACTGTTAATAGAACAAGAAGACGGAATAAAAAAACACGATACAATTTTGAAAAGAAAATTCAGAACAAGCTTTTCTGAATTCTTATTTTTAACATTTATTGGAAAGCATGAAAGCGCTTAAAAATTTTTAAAAGATTTTTTTAAGTAAATTTTTTTGAAAAAGCTTACCCTTTAGTCAAAAACACGAAGAATAGAATCACAGGAAGGTCTTGAAATCGCATCATTAGATCGCTGCAATATTGCTAAGTAAATTTTGTTTAAAAACCCAAGCTCTTTTCAATTTGTTTGAGTAAAGTCGAAGCTTAAAAGCAACAGAAACTCGACTGTGGTCGTGCTTCGGAAAAAATAGTTCAGCTCGGGAAATGCCTTGGGTACTGAGCCATACTCAGCCATGCGAGAACCGGACAAATGGAAAAGCGCCACCATGAATTTTAAAGAATTTTAAAATTAAAAAGTTTTGAGGACGTGTTTTACAGGTGACATTTATCTTTGTGAATGCGACTTTTAAAGGCCGGAGTACACTATAGCGAGTCCTCCAAAATGGCCTAAAAGCATGTTTATTTGCTGTCTTGATGCTCGAAACGTGTAGAAATCACGTTTATATGTGTGGAAAGCAATTTTAGAAAAAAAAAATTTGGACTAAATTTTGGCTTTTTGGGAGGACCAATGTGAACCACCTATTGAGGGTACCTCAATGTCCTAAATTTAAAACTTTTTACTCTATTTTCTTACTGGACTAGGCAAAAAGAGTAACTAATGCATTTTGTTATGAGTCTTCTCGGATTCATCTCTAAGGTGAGTGAGTGCGCGGATCTCTAACTAACCGACCCCGTGCGGCTCTCGAGGGCGCAGGGGCTTGCTTAGGATTGAGATGCGCACACCACAAACCTTAGACACAAATCACTCAAAAGTGACTCTAAATGCATGAGAAGCATGCATACCAGAGTTTATTTATGCGGTAGGCAGTATTCATAACCATGTTCAAATCCTATCTTTGAAAAATGTAAATTGGGTTCGATAGCATTCAGGTACCTTCCATAGGTCCTTGGTCCCCTAAGGCAAGAAGTTAAAATTTGGTCAGATTTTTTTTTCTAAAATTGGTCTTCCCACACCTAAAAACGTGTTTTCTACATGTTTAAAGCATTAAAGTAGCAAAAAAAACATGCTTTTTGGACCATTTTGGAAGAACTCGTATATTGTGCTTTAGCCGCTTTAAATCCCATAAAGGTTTTTCTCTACCTTTTTGTGCGCGCACAATCAACCTGGCTATCAGAAAAGTCCTGCAACGACAATAAAGAGGCCATTATTTTGTGATACACCGTATTTCTTTTAATAAGGCGGCCGGTCGTTTTTTTTTGGATGCCAAAAAATCGGAAAACTATCAGCTCGATGTCAAAATTTTTAGAATAGTGGTGGAGCTCGTGGGAGACAAGAAAACACAAAAACAGCTTTGCAAAAAAATTTCTCTCGGGTGAGATACCGATCCTAACAGTCGAGGAGACCCCCTTATTAAAGAAAATCTGGTGTCCCGAAATTATTTCGTATATTGAAATTTTTGGCATATTTTAGTATTTTTGGCCAAATGTTATTTTCGAAACTTAGCAAAAAGTCTATTTTCCAAGTATTAGTAATAGTATGCGTAACAATTTTAAGACCCATCGGAACATTATGGCTCTTCAGTCTCATTGCAAGACTTACACTTCAACTGCATTGTTTCATGCAGTTTTCGCCCCTCCATGAAATCGGGACTTGAACGACTCCCGTGTCAAATTAGGCGGAATTAGCCGCCTTATGCGGTGCGTAAAGAGACGGATCCGAAAATTATGGTCTTTTTAATGTCGTTGCAAGACTTTTCCGACAACTGTATGTATACCTGATGACCAAAATCAAGGTTGGAATCTCAGCTGAGCACGACTCCTGTGTCAGAATTGAAACGGCTATGTTATGCTATTTTCAAATCCTCTGCATATCTAAAACGAATGATTTTTATTTTCTGTGTTCCCTAGATCTTCTTTCACTACCTTTCTGGATAGACAATTTAAACAAATAAGCTATGGCCTAAAAATATTTTTCACGCTGCGAAAAATCAATTTCGACAGCAAGATCGACGATCTATTTTCAGACTATTTTAGAGAGAAGACAGCAAGGCTCCGATCTTGGTTTAATGATCAGAAAATGGTCGGTATGGAATATTTCGTCCGGCAAAAAGAGCGCTCAAGAAAATAACTTAGAGGGCCTCGAAAAGAAAATAAGTAATTAATTTTTTTTAATACCCAGTTGAAAAATACGTGTTGTTATGATTTTAACACTCGAATTGCTGTTTGTAACTTCAGTGCTAGCTGTGCAGAATTTCATGCTGAACAAGATAAGGCTTTTTATTTTTTCTTAAACTATGAAAAAGTAACTTTAAAAAAGCTTTAAAATATGATTTTCTACCGAAGTCTTGTTTTAATTGAATGTGTGTTGCAAAATCACCAAATATTTTATTGCTCATGATATAATATTTGAAAAAAGGCAATATACAGATCATATCTTCAATATACCGAAACACAAGAAAACGCCCAAAAAACAACATTGAAAGCAAGGCAGTTATTTCGGGGTCTGCGAAAACACATATACAGTCAAACCTCTAGCGTGGCAGTTGAAAGAGGTGTTTATTTATAGGCATTATATTTGCGAAAACAAAATCTAGTGAACATTTTATTTTCCTCCCTTTAAGTTTTCCAATGCTGTCATAAAATTTATCGCAACTTGTAACTTGAAAAAGCAACGTCCGAAACGCAACATATATTAATAAAAAAAATCTGAGTTCGCAAGAAAAAATTGATTTTTTTGTCAGTATTCCACGCCCCCCCCATTTTTTCGAAAAATCCGATTCCAGTGTACCACCTTGACCACACCCCCATCTGCGAACCAAGTTGTTAAGAAGTGTCCAACAACCATTTTTTTGCCATAATTTGGCTATAAAAAACTAGAAAAGTAATTTAAAAGGAGACAAAGGGCCGTATTGGAAGGGCAAGGAAAAAACACAGTGGTCCTCTTTTCCGGCTGCTTTGCCATGTTCTTCAACTCAGGCCATGGCAAAAATAAACTTTATATGCATTGTATGATCTCTAACTCTTTAACTCGCATCTCTAGCTCTCAAGCCACCTGCACCCCTTCGCGGGCGCAGGGGGCTTAGAGTTGAGATGCGCACACCCACATACCTTGGACACTCTGGACGCATGAAAAATGTATGCATAACCGAGTTTTTTTCATGCGGTAGTCCCAGTTAACAAGACAATGTTCAAATTAACTTTTAACACTCGAATAACTGTTTATAACTTCAGTGCTACCAGTGCAGAATTTCATGCTGAACAAGATAGAGCTTTTTATTTTTTTTAAACTATGAAAAAGTAACTTTAAAAAAGCTCTAAAATATGATTTTTTACCGAACTCTTTTTTAATGGAATGTGTGTTGCATAATTTACCAAATATTTATTGCTCATGATATACTATTTAAAAGGCAATATACAGATTATATCTTCAATATACTGACACAAAACAGCCAACAGCCAACACTATCTTTTGAAAAAAGGTTCATGAGCAAAACAAGACACGCTGGTCACGAACCCGGTGTCAGATTTTTCTATTTACTAGCGAAAACAATTTCACGCTAAAAACAGTATAACTCTGAAATGATACATTTATTGAATTGTTCATAACTTCTCATTGTGCATCCTTCTTTGAAATTTTAAACCATCTCATGCCATATATTAGTAAAGCTAGGGTGGCTGCGGACTCGGGTACCGGGAAATTAAAGCACGGACAATTCAGCTTTTTGAGAACTGTTCTCGAAAAAAAACTCATATATAGGACAACTCTACGCAATTATACTGATATTCTTGAATACCGACCTAATGCGAGATTCATCCTTAAGACAGCTCATTCCAATGAAAACTCGTCTTTAATTTACCAAATATTTTATTGCTCATGATATACTATTTAAAAAGGCAATATACAGATTATATCTTCAATATACTGAAACACAAAACAGCCAACAGCCAACACTATCTTTGAAAAAAGGTTCATGAGCAAAACAAGACACGCTGGTCACGAACCCGTCTTAGCATGAAAGTTTCGAATTATGGAAAAGTCGATTTAAAATAAGGTTGGATTTCCTGGCAACTCGACCCCATCTGTGTTCCGACTTCAAACATTCAGGCTTCTGCCTTTTCGTGTAATTTTATGTTCGTTTCTCTCTCTTCTTAACTTTAACTTCCCCTTTTCGTGTCTTTTGACTGTGCAGTTTTGCCCAAAATTCAATATTTTTCTGGCAATTTTCAATGAACCATATTATTGTACGTAAAATTGTCTTACAAATCTTGTTTGATGAGACCAAAATTAAGATTTTACCCACTCGAGAGCGCGAACCTGGGGTGGGTACCAATAGGGTAGGTGTATATCGGAGCCGGGAGCTGAGCCAAGGGTGGAGCTGCGCACCTCCTTGGACCAGACATTGATTTCGACCACGACACGACGTCGACCTAGACAAAACCTAGAAGTGTGACCAAGGGGATAATTTTTTTTTCACAACTTTTATTTGCAAGCAAATCATTTAATGACAATTTGTAGGATTTTTTGAAAACATTTTGATACTACTATAGTCATAATGTTTACAGTCGACTCTCAATAAACCGCCACCCCCAAAGTTCGTTCCCGCCTTGGGTCCGACAGTTTTTTACCTCGATTTTTGAAATATTTTGCAAACCTGATTCGTCAGTCTAATCCGAAAGATCGTACAGATTCTGATTTTACTGGTCGTTTTTCGGAATGGTAACACTTTGCCAAAGCGACACGCGCCTCTCGATAAAGCGCCACCCTATTTTTAGAAAAGGGTGGCGGTTTATCGAGAGGCGCGGGTCTTCACGCCAAAAAAAGTACCATTCCGAAAAACGACCGTAAAATCAGAAATATGTACTATTTTTCGGATAAGACTGACGAATCAAGTTTGGGCAAAATATTTCTAAAATCGAAGTAAAAAAAAGTTCGGACGCAAGGCGGGAACGAACTTTTGGGGTGGCGGTTTATCGAGAGAAATATAATGTTTGAGCATGTATTCGTTTGGCATCTCCTCTTCTGCTGTAATTATGGTTTCTCCAGGGTGCACATGTTGCCATCAAGCAAAGATGGTGGTGAGAAGGAAAATTTAAATGGTACATGTAACTGTCGCATGTTGCCATCACTCGCAATCGAGAAACTTAGATTGAGGAAATTCCTGGTGCACATGTTGCCATCATCTCGCAATGATGTGGTGAGAAGGACAAAGTTAAATGGTATTGATTGAGGAAATTCCTGGTGCACATGTTGCCATCATCTCGCAATTTGGTGAGAAGGACATACTGTGTGAACTTCAAAAGTAGTCAAAGTCATCTCAACAGCCAGCGATATCAAAGAGGCCTTGCTCAAACACGGTCCCCTGATGACATCTATGCGGTTTCCGAACAGTCTATTCTCATACAAACCAAACGTATAAACCTTCTAAATTTATAATTTTATTGCGTATTGTTTTAAAGGCTGTAAATACTTTCCTCTACCAAATTATTCTTTTAGCCCACCAAATCGTAAAAAATTTGTTTCTCTCAAGTATTCCTTAAACTTTTTCTGTCAATTTTTTTAAAGTTTTTATACCAACGTGTAGCCCTGGATCTCAGCTTTTTAAGTGGGTATATTGACTCTCTGGGCAGGTATTCCGACCCTGGATCAAGATCAAAGATAATCTTTGATCCTGATCCATAGTCTGAATACAGAATTATTTATGATCCAGAGTTTAAAGGATATTTATACAATATTTTTGTATAATGAGTCTGATCTAGTCCTTATCCAGTCTGATCCAGCCTGATCCGGCCAGATCCAGTCCTGATCCAGCCTGGTCCGGCCTGATCCAGCCCGACTTACCCCTGATCTGGCCTGATACAGCCCGATTCAACCCTGAACCTCTTGCCATAGAGCCTGTTTTACCCTTTATATTTTTTTGCAGGACGAATCAGGACAGGTCACGACTGGATCAGCCAGATCAGGACTGGATCTGGCTGGATCAGGCCGGATAACAACTGGATCAGGCCAGATCAGGATTCCAGGATCAAAGATCGAAGATTATCCGTGATCCTGATCTAAAGTCTGAATACGGATCAGGCATCAATCATCCTTGACCCGGATTATCCTTGATCCTGATTTATGATCCACGGTCTGAGATTTTAAAAAGTTGGAAAATGTCTTTGTATAGATCGAATTCGTTCAAAAATTTGCTCTATGCAGAGACTTTGTTCTCCAGTTTTCTAAAATTTCAGTAAGTCAGTGGATAGCTTGTTAGAAAGCTGAGATCTAGGGATACATTTAAGTATAAAGATGTATAAAAAGCTCATGATCTTTTGAAATAAAAACACATTTTACGATTTGGTGGGATAAATAAATGATTTGGAGCAGAAAATGAATAATTTGGCGTGGTAAAACAACTCGAGCCGTATTTTCAATTATTAATTATATTTGAAAAACTCATACCTTAGACCGTTTTTTTACCAATCGCGTTTTTTATTTTAAACATGAATACAGGACCTCTCTAAAAATACAGAACCACCGTCATGGTGACGACAACCCGAAAATTCGCTTTTGCAATACTTCTTTCACTTTAACTTTTGAAGACTTTTTTGCAGTCTAGTTTCAAATATCGCAAGCATTATGATTTTGCTGACGCTTAAAAAAATGTCACAACTTTTAAAAGAAGTGCCGCTGCAGAAAGGTTTCTAGTGTGTTTAATGGCAAAGTTACGAGAATTTTCAAAGCGGATCAGCGAATTCAGAATACTTGCAATATTTAAAACAAAACTGTAAAAACATAACTGGCAAAAGCTTTAAAAAATTCACGTAAAAAAGTGTTGAACATTAGGTTGAAGGAACTTCTGGGGTTCCGTCATGCAGAGTTCGACTGTGCAGAAATTTAAACCAAAATTCAAGTGTGCTTGAAGAAAATAATATGTCCATGGTATTGGATTGGTCTACAGTTTAAATACAGCAGGCAAAGTTTCTGTATGTGTTTCATAAGTTTTCACTAATGCCGCCTTTACATATTGACAGATGGTTACCACATTTAAAATTTTATTCTAAAAAACGGAAGAAAAGTTTCTGATGGGTTTCCAAAGTATAATTTCTTGTTTGAATTTCAATCGTGATACCCAACAGAAACATTTATTCTGTTTTTACGAATAAAATTTTGAAAATAGAGGCCATGCATTTTTGTATCAACACTTATGAAACCCATGCAGAAATCTTACGAGCTGTGTATAAGCACCCGTGAACTTATGAATCCACCCAATATTATTAGCGAATAATGTTGCTACATTGCAGGAGATGAAGCATGGGATGGAACTTGTGCTCGAAGTTTCACGCATGGCATGATAATATTTGGTTGGGACAAGTTGATAAACCCGGAAAGCGGCAGAGTGGAGCCCTGTTGGTGGTTGCGTTGCAAGTAAGAAATTTTGTTATTATTTATGTGATGAAGGATTTTAAAAAAATTTCAGCTATGAAAAGTGGGGAAGAGCTGCGTACATATGTGCCAGCATGAAAAAAGAAGAAAACAAGTGTGGCATTCTGACACAAGCGTATTACTTGAACTTGTGGAAATAGTTACTACTAATTACTACTAATTGATGCAGACATGTGAACTGTTGTATTTGGGCTGTATTCATTGGCAATTTGGTCTTTGTTGCCGTCTATTACTGTCTTTTTTCCTGAGCTGCTGATCTTCTCTTGCTGTCTTGTGGTGTAGTCTGGTGTTCTGGGATGCTGTTCCATGTAATTTGTGTTTGCTTTTTGAGCCTAGTCGTATTATCCAGAAGCCTGGTTCTAGTTCCCAACTATCTTGCCATATACCCAAACTCCTTGCTTCCAGTTAGCTGGTGATTGGCTTTATTTCAATGTATTGTGGGTGGACCATCTTCCGCCCTAAAGGCAAGCCATCTTTCGTGCCGGACATGGCTTGTTTTCATAAACTAGCAGCTAGCTGCCTCGATCATCTTTTTGTCGTGCAAGCCGATTTGTCTGCTCTTCGCTTTTAGCTAAATAAACTGTTCCCACCAACTGTATTTGTGCTCTACATAAACGTCAAGTTCACCGAACCTCTACCCCAAGTCTGCAGCTTTGGGTTGGGTCAACTTTACTGCTATTACTGCTGCTAATTTAATAAATTCAACATATCGTTGTCTTCATTTCTGAGCTGCTGATATTCCGCTGCTGTCTTTTGCTGTAGTCTGGCCTTCTAGAAACCTTTCTACTGAACGCTAGCAACTGCTCTATTGATTTTTGATTCTGTTGCACTGTTATTAGTGTTTGTTCTCTGGACTGGCTAATGTTTTTTTCAATTCTAGTGAGTTTTTGGCTTCTGTTTCACTGGTCTTCTTTTTTTTTGGGTTTTTACTGGTTTTGTGAATTCTTTTGACTTTTTAATTGATCTAACAGTTTTTTTGACTATATCAAAACTTATAAACTTTAGATTGTCCTCTATATTTTTTACCATCTGTGATATTTAGTCCACTTATACATAAAAAAGCAATGCATGTGTTAATTGAGAGTCAATAGACGTACATATCTATAAATCGAGGCTTGATAACCATTTTTCTGTTCCACGCGTCGCTTCGAAAAATCAGTAGAAGATCTTGCAGAAAAACTGCAAGTTTTTCTTTGCTGTGTTTTATATCGATACTCGACTTTTAACACATATTTATGTCATTCAGTATTCATAAGTATATTTTTAAAATATTTCATACACTCAACTGGCTCAGAAAACAGTAAATTGCTGCTGGAGATATGATCACTGTCATTGGATGGTGGCAGTAAAGATACAAGCACTCTCATAGCCAATTTGCGCAATGAAGGTGGGTGCAGCCAGACCCGCTGAACACAGTTAACCACATACTCTTCACTCCCATCAAAGTTTTCGCTTTGAGGAAGCATCTTAGTAGCACCTGCGCCATTTATTTTCGCCCAGTCAATGCTGTCTTTAAATGGCACACCATTTTTGTTAGAATAACAGCGTAATTCACCACCATAAATGTAGACACAGCCATCCTAAAAAAGCTTTGTCACTCACATAATTTACCACATACTTTTTTTCAAAGTAACCCGAAATCCCAATTCATTTTTTCGCCCAACACGATGCGAGAAACATTTAAAAACGCTTTTTCACTATGTAGACTAACCTAACTAACATAATTCTGAGCAAGGTTCATGACTGGATTGTAGAAATGCATTAAGAGCAGGGCTCCGAATCGTCCTTTTCAAAAAGATTTGTCCTTTTTTTGGCACCCCAAACTTTTTTTTTATTTTCGAAAATCTAATCAAAATCTTTTTTTTTTGCTTCAAAATGGCAACAAGCACTGAATAAAATGACCCTTTTACTTCAAAACTAGTCAAAATGTCCTTTTTGAAATTTTCATTCAGAGCCCTGATTAAGAGAGTTTTAGCCAAAAACAGGGCTTGCGTATAGAATCCCAACCCCTTTCCATCCACACAGATATCTCGGATGAAAAATATCACTTCTTATTCGTGTTATGAGTGGCCAACGGCATAAGTGCCGAAATATATTCCGTACAGTCTCCTGTTAAGCTCAACAAAAAGTAGGCTAGGTGATGTCAGGACCAGCATAAAAAAATTTTCTCGCGGCTTCAAACAGTAAGAAAAACATGTTTGAGACCGTCCTTACAAATGCTAGCTTACCCTTGAATAAGCCTAAATTTATATATTTTTGACATTTTGGGGAAGAATGCACACATATATAGAGCCCGTAATAAAAGGCGAAAATTATCAGGATAGCAGTTAGAAACAAAATATCAAGCTTATGCTGTATTTAAATTACACAGTATGAAATACTTACAGATGAACAAAATAGAGAGTAATTTTTAGTATACGCATTACACAAGGAGAATGGTGGATTTAGATTGCCCCATTTAGACCATCTAAAGTGCACTAAATCAAGGCGCCAAATCTCATCAACCAGTGTATATTCCTATGCAAATGTATAATATTAAAAAAATGATTCAAGAAACTTTCAACACAGCTTACCCAATCATTGATATTTCGCTCAAGGTAGCCTCCAAAAACATATAGAAAGTCGCCAAAAACTACGCATTTCCGGCCAGTGTACCAGATGCAGGCCAGCCTGTGCAGTTGATATTTGAGCTAGTTGAACTAGCCTCTCGATCGGCTGGGTATAAATCATGAACTTGAAATTTTCTTTCTGTTAAGTCGAAGATTATGATCTGAAAAAGCGTGTTGGCCATCAATAAATGTTTAGATTAGGTTCATTTATATTGGGGTTGAAAAAAGTCAAAAACATTGTATTGGGCTATTGGCTGGGTTTGTTCTAAAAATATTAGGCATTGGGATTGAGTTTAACGCGGGAATTCCCGACTGTAACGCTTAAATACGGGGAGTTTTCAGACCTACATTCAAAAAAATATCATGGGTGAAAAATTAAAAGAATCAAAAAAGGCCGTTTTGAAAAGTTTACAATTTTACTGAAAGCATTAAAAATTTTTGAATCTGACCGTTTATCTGCTTGATTTCAGTACAAAACTTGTAGAGGAATACAAGAGCTACAAGATAGGCAAAAAAGCACTACAAAAATTAAACGAAAGTCACTTCAAAATCACAGGTAAACAGGCAGAATCAGCTGTTTTCCTGATACTGAAATAAAAGAGGTACTTTGTCCGGCTTATGCCTAGTGACTTTTCAACGTGAATTTGTACTGACAATATACCAAAATGCTCAGCATGAAAAATTATAACATAAAATTTAAGCCAAAACACTTTGACCTCAAACACATACCGAAGACGAGGTGCTTTTGGACGAGAATTCAAGAATGCCCTTCAAATTTCAATACCAGGAACGCAACTGGTTCCACCTCTTTTCCTGTAATTTCTGAGTGAATTTCGCTGAATTTTCGTGGTGATTATTGGCCTATACTGTCACTCATGAATTCCTTCCAGGTACGGACCACGCATCAAGCAGATAAACGGCCAGAGTACGAGAATTCTTCATGCTTTCAGTAAAATTGTAAACTTTTCAAAACTGTTTTATTTGATTCTTTCAATCTTTTACCCAAGATCATTTCTCGAATGCAGGCCATCGACACATCAGAAGAAAGCCCAGACAGAGGGCTTTCTTATGTGAACAAAACAAATGATGAGATAAATTAATTCACTCCTCACTAGCCTGAAGAAAAAAAAATGGTAGTAAAACGTCAGTCGAGAATTCTCGGGTTAAACATACAGTATTAGGGTATTGAGCTTGGTCATGCAGATTTCACCATGCCCCCACCTTCCCTCCTGGTAAATAAATGGGGTTTTTCGCCTCTTGAATGCGTTTTCTTTAATTGTGCCAGAAGTAGCAACGCTGGTCCCAGCCTACTTTTTCATTTTTCAAACGTATATCGTTTTCGTAAAAGTTCAAGTGCCAGCCCCTCCAAAGAGTATCGAGTATAGCGTCCTATTTTGGGTTCCCTTGATTTTTTTAGTTTTCTTTTTGCGATGTGTAGCGCGCTAACTTAGGTTTAGGTTTAGGCTCAGGCTTAGGTTCAGACTCAGGCCTTAAATGAAAAAAAGTTAGCTCAGAGAAAAATACTCTTTGCAAGGAAAGGGAGGGGGTGCCCTTGTGGGTCTGTCATCGATTTTGTTATAATATATATTTCTTTGGTAAAACAATCACTTGTTGGAACGGCTTAACTCCTTCATCAATATTGTCTTGTACTATAATGCCGATAGTTTGCTGATAAATAAAGACCATTCTCTCTTCTTTTGCTCTGATCACAAAATTGGTTAAAAGTTCGGCTTCATTGACAGATAGTTGATCCATTGACTGAAAAATTAAAAAATTAGTAAGAATCGAAGTCTGAACAATATCATTTTAACACACAGTGAATGTCTTATTTAAAATTCGCCTAGGGCTTAATGCAAGCTGTACCTTGTTTATAACTCGTTTTTTTAATATTCAAAAAATAGAATAGGTTAGTTTCTACAAAAAATCTTAGGCGGTCGGATTAGAGCCTGCTCCGACAAATAATTTAAATTTCGAGAGGCCATTTTTGCGAAAAAAATTTAAAATCGAAATTTTTCGAGTAAAATCAAAAATATGATATCAAAGTATAGCGAGCACATTAAATAGGTATCTGAGACCTATTTTCTTTACAACTCAAAAGACATAATCTGTAAAAATGAATTGTAAAAAAAGTTTACACTATTGTTATTCAGCGGATTGTGCTGAATAAGATTTTCTAAAATAGAAAATTTGCTCTCTGATACAATTTTGAGAAAACTCGGCATTCTTGACCAAATTAAAGATTTGGCGAAATCTAAATTTCTCAAACTAGTCTTTTCTTAAAGATTATGTCTTTTAATGTCGAAATGCAAACGAAACTTGTGTAGAATTGAATAGTTTGTCGAATTTTTTAATGCTCTCGAAAATGGTATATTTAAAAGTCTGAAGGTCAATTTTTGAAAATATCACAGAAGCCTCAGCTGTTTTAAAAATTACCGAAATTGTGTGAAACTGCCACCGTCTGATCTCGGTGCAGTAAAATAGTTCACTAACTACGTAGCAAACTTCGTCGCGATCAGGCCTTAAAAGTTCATAAATAAGACAACAGCTGATTATTCTGTAAAAAAACCAAACAACGCACGTAATAAAGTAAATATGTGTTGAATCGCTGCAAAGTGCATCGCCAAGCTGAAGCAACACTCCAGTTTCTTCACTCAGAGAACCGTCTAAATCTAGGCAGTCCACTTGGCACGAAGTGAACATTTCTTTATTCTGAAGATTTGTTTTCTTTCAAAAAATTTGAAAAAGCTAAAAATTATTCAACAAAAAAATTGGTTAAAAGGTTATGTACCTTACAAGAAAATAATGGCGGAGACCAGCAGTGATTTTTTAGAAATTTTTTTTATACAATTTTGTTGTCTACCTTTTTGAGATTTTGTGACCAGTTTCAAAAATAGCAAACGGTCATAAATATAAGGTGCTATGTAAAATTATTGAAAATTAGATCGATAAAAATTTGTCTTTGTGGTCATAACCCTTTATCGCGGGTTATATTTCAGTAGCTTTTTTGGGGGGTGGGCTAGGGTGGTTGGATGGATATTTGCCAGTAGCGTCAAATTTTTCATCATAAATTGCAATTAAATTTTACTCTTACTGTAAAAAGTATCTTAATACCTTGTTAATTTAATCTGATCCCCCTAGTCATAAAAGTAAAAAGTGAAACATTAGCTTTTTTTCTTTTTGTCTTTAAAAATGGTATTGCAATTCTAAATACATTTTTCAGCCTTATTTTCATCTGAAAAATCCGAAAAAAATAGTGAAAACTTAGTCGCAGGGGAACTTGAGGCACTTATTTACTTGGGGGGCGCATTTTTACTAATTTGTAAATCATGTTTAAACGACTCCTAAGTAACTTTTATGTGCTTAAAACGATAAAAAAGTCATTTTCTGACACTTTTCTACACAAAAATCGTTTTTTTGAAAAAAAATTTTTTTGACTAAAATTTGACTTTTTGCCTTGGTCCCCCAAGGCAATCCAACCTGAAAGGGTACCTGGATACCACAAAAAGATGGAATTTGAATATAGTTTTGTTGACTGGGGCCTACCGCATAAAGAAACTCTGGTATGCATACATTTTTATGCATCCAGAGTCACTTTCGAGTGATTTGCGTCTAAGGTACGTGGGTGTGCGCATCTCAACCCCAAGCAACCAAGCCCCCTGCGCCCCCGAAGGGGGCGCAGGGGCTTGGATGGTTAGAGATGCGCGCGCGCACTTACCTTAGACATAATTCCGAGCTTGACTCTTGATCAAAAATGCATTAAGCGACTCTTTTTGCCCAGCTCCAGTGACCAAAACGCGGTAGAATCCCTTAATACAAGGTGTTTTGCCTTGGTCCCCCAAGGCAATAAGTCTTATTTTGGCCAAAGAATTTTTTTTCAAAAAATCTATTTTTTACGTGGAAAAGTGTCAGAAAACAACTTTTTAATCGTTTTAAGCATATAAAAATTACTTAGAAGTCGTTTAAACATGATTTACAAATGTGCAAAAAATGCGCCCCCCCAAGTACATAAGTTCCGAACTTGATACTGGGTGCATGGTCAAGTTCGCAGTTGGTTTCTGCATGGTTTCATGAGTTTCTACTAACAAAACGCGTTAAAGGGGGGAGACACTTGGGGGGGGGGGGGGGGGGTGAGAGATGGGTTTGTGAACTTAATGAAAAACCCATTGACGGGTTGTAAAAAGATTTTGAATATAAAATTATTTATGTGATTTCGTGATGGTTTCACTACACTATTCGAGATATTTTAGTGAACCCCATCATAAAATCACATAAATAATTTTATATATAAAACATTTGCAACCCGTCAATGAGTTTTTCATTAAGTTCACAAACCCATTTCTCAACCCCCAAGTGTCTCCCCCCTTTAAAGTCAATAGACCAGTTATGAAATAAAAAACTAATTTAAATAAATCAGAACAAACTTTTTCAATAGTTTTCAAAGTTAAAAATTCAAAACATGAAATTGAAATTTGGAAACCCATCGAAAAAATTTGTTCTGATTTCCTAAATCCGAATATGTATATAATACACCACGTTACTCGATTTCAATAACAACCTGATTGAACATTATAAAAATTACCGATTCGGTAGGCTTATCATCGCTGCTAATAATTGTGAATCTGCCGACTAAAGGTTCAATTCCCTCACGCACACGATCAAAGCCATCATACACCAGAAAAAAGTTTGCAGAAGGACTGCTTTCAAACACGCCAGGATCTGGAAGTGATCTTTAGTTTCATAAAAAAATAAGTTGACCACTTTGATGTATTGAAATCTCTTCAAACATATTTGGCACTTTTGAACCCACCAGTCCTTGTTTCAGCCCATTGTCAAGGGAAGTCCATTGACCAGTTAGGCAATTGTAGCGCCATATAATATCCAAGTTGTTTTCCCAAACATAGACTGAAGGTTCCTCTTTAGTTTTTTCTTTTTCTTTTTTGCAGACTGAGTTTCTTCCGATATCTCATCCCTCCAGCGATAGGAATCACCGCCAAACACGTAAACGTAGTCATTCTTCGTGTCTAGTCCTCCTATGGCATTGATCCGAGGCAGAGGCTCTATTCTTTTTTCAAATTATATGTTATAAATTTAAAGTGTTTTATGCGTGTCGGGAATTAGAAATTTCAACAAAATTTTTGCCATAACTTTTTTTAAACAACCTCTTCTGACGGTCTCATTTTTAACAGAAGATGTAAGATACCGAAACACACAAATAGATAAAAACGCTATATGCAAACCACGTGCCAAAGAAATACAGCTTTTTACTAACACCCTACTATTTAGCTATCCTATGTTATATATGTCGCAGATAGACAGCTTTACGAAATGTGAGCTTTAGAGTGCGCAACCACTTCGTCTGCTGGCTAAAGTTTGCTGGCTGATCTGCCGGCCAAAGTAAAAAAAATGGCGCGACTCAGGTAAAGAAAACGAACCACATGACCCTCCTCCCCCCTCCCTCTCCCATAATTTTGTTTTGCCCCAAGCTGATTATTTTTGAAGAACCATTGTCGTTGATGACAATGGCAATTACGAGTTTTCAATTCGCGGGGACAGCTCTTTTATTGCGAAAATATATTTATAATTATTTTTTGTTTGCGATTAGAAATTTGTTCAAAATTAAGAACCATACACTAGTCGAGCACAACGTTGCTTGACAATGGAAGATCGGTCGACATGGCCAACTTCCATTGAGCTATAACCTATTATAGGTAACTGTTGATTTGCCTTACCTGATACATCAATTTAAATTGTTAGATGCTAATAAAGAAATAATCTGTGAAAACATTTTCCGCATTCTAGGCTGTGTCCCGCCAATTCAAAAACTCAACTTTTTTGTATTATTTTTCATATAGGCTATCCTGAAAAAAAATCTGTACGCTTCAAGAAACCGTCCGACAAATTTTTTATTTCACTTTTTTTCAAACAATATGTCATTTTGTAGCCCTAGAATTTGTCTATCGAATGGTATATAAACATTTCATTACTGAGATAAAGAAATTTTTTAAAGTATTTCATGGTCTAAAAATCCTTGAATTTTCAGAAACGGTTAGTTTCATGGTGTTACGCACATCAAGAGCTACAAAATACATTTCACAGAGATTAAAGTTCAGATCTGCGTGTTGAGATATGGCCTTTTGAAAAAAAAACTGAGAATAAAAATAATCCAAGTTTTCGAAATGCCTGAAAATGGTTTATAAGTTCAAATAAATAATTTTTAGAACTTAGAAAAAATTTGAAAAAAAAAACAGGGCGACCAAGTTCAAAAATCGGTACCCAATATAGGATATGGCCAAAATAACAAAAAAATCATTGAAAAAAATCAGCTTGGGAGACCAAAGAAAATTGCTGGGGTGTTTTTTAATTGTTTGTTCTTTTAAATAACTATTGCCAAAACTTTATTTCTGCGTTTATGATGGCCCACTCTATAAATAAATTCGTACCTGTTTGAGACTCAGAATCAGATACTTCTTGTAATTTTTCTCGGTAGCGCCTCATTTTTAAATAGCTATTTTATATAAATAAAGACTATTTTCCCAATTAATATATATTTGAAAAAATCTGTGAGTACAGAACGCCATGTATTCTAAAACTTTAAATGTAATTTCAGTCTGTTGCTTACGCACATTTTTAATGCTGAAAACTCTGCAAAAATAGATTTCGAAACTTGACAAAACACTTTTTTTGAATTTGAGTTCCGGTTTTAAAGTAGCTAGTTGACCCATTTTTTTAACCACTTTTGTTAAATTAATCATGTATTTGAACCACGATTCTCTGCGCTTTCACAGAAGCTCTAACTTATAAACTGCCTTTTATTTGGAAATTTTGAAGAAGAACAGTCGGACTTTGATTTAACGACGCTCTCTATTGAACAACACATTTTGTGATCCCTACTAAAAAAGACTGCAATTTAACGATTAAGAACTGGAAATTCTCAGCTGAAAAAAGCTCATATTTTTCTAATTTTATAACCAGTGTATATTGCTTTCAGTATGATCTCATTTTAACTGGAGCTAGAACAGGGCTCCCAAGTGGGCAAAATAATCAGCATTCATAATGGCTTATTTATTGGCCAAAATTTATTAAAATGCATTTTTATCATGTTTTTAAGCAGAATTTAGCCAGAAATTTGCCCTCCGGGCTGCTTAGTCCCTTAAATTTAATGCTGAATCAAACTGTGAGAACCGTATTTTTTGTTTATTGGTAATTGCTGAGTACAGAGCATTTGAAAAAAGCACAGATTTTCGAAAATTTGCCAAATCTGTGCTTTTTAAAAATGGTCTGTACTCAGCAATTAGCAATAAACAAAAAATACAGTTCTCACAGTTTGATTCAGCATTAAATTTGAAGGACTTGGCAGCCCAGAGGGCAGAATTTCGGCTAAATTCCGCTTGAAAATATGATAAAAATGCATTTTAATAAATTTTGGCCAATAAATAAGCCATTATGAATGCTGATTTATTTGCCCACTTGGGAGCCATAAGCTAGAACTACAGAAGCAAGATAATAAGAACTTTTTTGAAATTACTCCAGGAAAGTGGGTTAAGAGAGTTTGAAGAAAAATTGCTGCATCAACTTCAAACACTAAATCTTGAAAGTCAAAGACGTTACACCTCACCTCAACATTTTAGATCATACTGTAATGGTAGACAATGTTAAACGGTATTGAATCAAAAAAATTCCTTACGCATCTGTTTGAGCTTCAAAATGGCGATAAGCACTAGATAAATTGCACTTTTTCTTCAAATTCTTTTATTGCGGAAATCTCCTTTTTTAAATTTTGTGATGGCAGTCCTGGTTTTAGGCCATTGACGATGTCTATCCAAGTTTTAATTTTGCATAAGTTTTACTGACATTGCCACACCAAGTTGTTAACAAAATACGGCTCTAAAACCACACTAAAAACAAAAAACTTGAATCTATTTTTTTCGTGTCGTAACTATCTCGTTAACAGCTTTCACTCTCCTTTAAATGGCAAAACGTTATTTTTAAAACAATTCGTGGCTTGAGTATAGAATTCCTACCCATGCAGAGCGCTCGGACTGAAGAGATAACCTCATATTCACGTTTCTCAACCCCGATTTCATGTGAAAGCCGGCTGTTTTTTTGATTCTAAGAAAAAAATTCGAACCACAGGGGTATCATTGTTTTTCAGTCAAAATTTGAAAAATTTAAATTGGCGCCTTTTGAATTTTAAAGGGTTTAAAGGCTGTATAGGGAGGGGAAGGAATAAAAGGTACCACTAACCACACAGCGGCCACTAACAAGAAGATGTTGAACATAGTTTTGTTGACTGGGGCCTACCGCATAAATAAACTCTGGTATGCATGTTTTTCATGCATCCAGAGTCACTTTCGAGTGATTTGTGTCTAAGGTATGTGGGTGTGCGCATCTCAACTCCAAGCCTCCAAGCCCCTTTGCGTCCTGCGCTTACGAAGAGAGCGCAGAGGGCTTGAGAGTAAAAGATGCGACAACTCACTTACCTCAGAGATGATTACGAAAAGTTTTCTTGATCAAAAAATGCATATAGACTCTATATTAGAGTCTCTTTTCACCACGGCACAGTTGAAAAGATGGTGAGGCAGTCGAAGAAAACAAACATTTAAATCTCTAATTTTCCGCCATAAAAGTGGCCCCTATTATTCCCTTCCCTCGCAATACAGCCCTAATTTCCTTTCACATCCAAATGGCGCCAATTTAAATTTTCGAAATTTTGACTAAAAAACTTGACTAAAAAACCAAAACTGATATCCCCCTTATGGTTTGAAAAAAAATTCAGAATCAAAAACAGCCGGCTGTTATGTTTATCTTTATCCACAAATGAAATCGGGGTCGAGAAACGAGAATATGAAGTTTTGGAGTTTTTACAGATAGGACATACTTTCGAGCGTAAATATTGAGTGCAAATTTAGCTGGTGATAGAATGGTGTTTTGTGAGTTGGACGCTGGTTCTCTAGCTTTTTGCAAAGAGCTTGTTGCCCACATACACTCACTCGAAAGATCAGATTCAAGCGATCATTTCAACATATTACAGTCAAGCAGCCGGCAAATGTGGTCTGCAGCATAGTTATCCGGCCTCTCGAGAGATTTTTCACTTTCATCAAAATGGTCGTACATTTAAAACCGGTTTCTAGGTCACTTGACTCGTCCGAACACCCATAAATATCTTATAAAAATGATCTACGAGTCCAATGAGGCATTGAACGCCGCTCGGAGCTCTGAGTATTAATCATTGAATTATTCCATATATATATTTATTCCAATGACGTCATTTTTATATGCCTCGAACATATTGTCTCACAAGATAACCTGGCGAACTTGTTTTTCACTCGTAAATTAAACTTTAGTCTCATTGGATAGCCAGTATGCGACTTTCAATCAAATTCGTTGAGATCTCGTGCCCATGGGCCAAAAAGTTGGATGAGAAGGCTAGTAAAGTATTGATTAAACCACAGGAGCTTTATAACGAGGTCACAGGTTCGAATGCTACTGAGTGCACATTTTTACCCACTTTCATTCAGAAGTTTGGGTGTCAAAATAATCATCAGCCTCTTAGCTATCTAACAAAATTATGAGAGCAGAGGAAAATTAATAAATTAAAGTAAAAAAAAATCAGGTATTTGAACCTGTGACCCAGAAAGGCCCCTTCAAATTTAAAAATGCCTTGGTCTCCCTGTTGTTTTACAATACTTTACGAGCCGTCTTATCCCAAATTTTTGGCCTATGAGCCCGAGATCTCGACAGATTTCATTTTAAGTCGCATACTGGCTATCCAATGAGACCAAACTCTAATTTGCGAGTGAAAAAAACAAGTTTGCGAGGTTCCCATGTCAGAAGTTTTGTTTTTTAGGTTTTTTTATTTGCTGTATTTGGCTTTCTGTTTGCGGTGAGGGAAGTCACGGTGGTGGAAAGGTTGATGGTGTGGTAGTTTGTCATTTCAGTCCTGAAAAGTAGTTTTTAGCACAAAATTTCCGGCCAGATTTTAGTCCTTTACGAGAAAATGACAATTTTCATTTGTTGGCCGAGCCTTACCCAAACCTGAAAAAGTTCAAAAAACAGCATAGCTTGGCTAGCTAGCTCATCTCCGTAGTCGCAACGCCTAGCCTTTTCTAAAGAACATTTTTGGTGAGAGCAGCCTTAAGAGCAGCAGCAGTCTTAATAATAATGCAATAATAAAAGACAAGAATACACAGTCCACACCACCCTTCATGCAGCCAACAGAAAGACTTCCAAACACAATGACTCCTCATTTAGGGCAGCAGTACTACTAGGTTAGTAATATTAGAGGCAGTTACTGCTAGGGGTAATTCTTGTTGTCTGCAAAACACACAATGCTTCACTATCCTCACAGCTTACCCCTGCCAATTTATATAAGGCTTGTAAAATGTCGTCAATTGTGTGGTGTTTGCCCTAGGGGTGGAGGGGAACAGCTCTAATCCCTCGATGATCTCGCGAGTTTCTGGTTTCTTTCCTGCTGCTCGCTTTTGGGTGGCTGGCCAGCTCCTCTTTCTCCCCCTTTTTTCTCTTGTTTGAATTGTTTCGGGTGGCGGAGGGAGGAAGGGATGCCTAGGCATGTTGCAAGACCCAATTCATTTGCTACTGCTGTTAAAGTGCTGGCTTCAATCGATTGTAACGCCCAATTACTCTTGTCCTTATATTATTACAATGAGAATTCGAGTGTGAAAGATTTAAGTGTTATATAAACCGGTGCGTTGAGGTTGTGTACTTTTTGTCCCATTTTGTCTTAAATCTCTTTTTTTTTAATCTCATAAAAAAGCACTGAAATATTAGTCCCAGATTACCCTGGAAAAAACGTAGGGCATTAATTAGTCCGTCCTAACATACGCTGACCTACCTCTATGCCTAAGGCCTAAGTAGTTAGAACAAAGGATAGTTCCAGAATGTGACAAAAAATACATAACATTATAACTCATGCTGTCAAAGGTGGAACTGACAAAATGGCGCCTTATTATTGGAAATGTGGCGCTTTTATGCAGTGAATCTGGCGCCTAATTTATTAATACATTTAATTTTCAGCCTCATTTTAGGGTGGCACTTTCTTCTTACCGCAAAACACTCGAACTTGCCACAAATCATTTTTTCTTAACACGGTTTGATATTCCGCAAAATACTTTTCTTTTTACCGCAGAATACTTTTTCTTACCGCAAAATTCTTTTTTTCGCACAGCAAAAATACTCGTTTCTTACCAAAAAAAAATTCGTCGTTTTTTTAAATTTTAAGTCAAAAATTTTGCAGAAATTCAAAGTTTTTAGTCAGAAATCAACTTACCGTATTACTTTATTAGTTCCACATGTGGGATTATTTTTCAATCGTCCGAAAATCGGAAAAATTTGGGGTCGATCTCGAGATTTTTAATGAAAATTCAAAATCTAAAGAGCGGAATCAGTAGAGCTCGTGGAAGTTAAGAAAACGCAAAAAACAGCTTTGTTAATTTTTTTTCTCTGAGCTGAGATACAGGTCCTCAAAGTTGGGGGTGTGGGTTTAATAGAGAGTGTGGAACTAATAGAGAGAATACGGAAGATAGCTCAGAATCATCCCCGAGTGACCAGAAGCCTCTAAAAATTTGCTTTTTTGAGGTTATATTAAACTTTTTGCAAAAATTTGATTGGGCGGATCAGAATTCTAGTCCAATGGCCTAAATCGCCCAGATTTTCCCCTAGACAAAGGTTCAGGATAATTAATACTAGTTAAGAGTGGTTTAATGTGCTTCTGAATGGTTCAGGGTGAAGCCATCGGACTGGAATTTTGATACGCCCAAATGAATTTTCACAACAAGTCAACCTCCCCTTTTAGTGGACCTACGAAAAGTCAACTTCCAGGGGCGTCTGGCCACTTCGGGCTGGGATTCTGAGCGATGCAAGTTGTTTTCGAACTGAAAAAAATTCGAATTCTCGCCAAAATTTTTGATTAAAAATCCAAAAAACGACGAAAAAAATTTTTGCGGTAAGAAAAAAGTATTTTGCGGGAATATCAAATTGCAGAAGAAAAAGAATTTGCAGTCAATTCGCAGTGTATTTGCGGTAAGAAAAAATATTATCCCTTATTTTAACATAACATACAGTCCACTCTCGATGCAGTGTACCCTCGATATAGTGTAGATCTCAATATAGTGTATCTTTTTTCAGCCTCATTTAGTCAGTTTTAAGCCAAACTGGCTTACAGTGTACCCTCGATATAGTGTAACCCTCGATACAGTGTATATTTCTCCTGGTCCCTAAGCCTACACTGTATCGAGAGTTGACTGTATTTCAATTTTCACATGATTCACATAATCACACATCATTCACATAATGTACGAATGAGTCTCAGTCGCCTGATGAACCACAACATTTAGCTGTATAATTTTGAAAATCATGGATCTATGTATATAAATGGAGCAACTCGAACCAAAAATTACTTTATTCATATACGTGAATCTCTGAATTTTTGAAATAATACACATACGTGAGATTTGGAGCTACACGTCGGTGTAAAAATTCGAACTAAAATATGGTAAAATAAGGTAGAAAATTCGAATATAAAAATTAAGTGCAATTTTCACTATAAAAGACTCCAGATTTACGACAAAAGGCACTAAAACCTTTAGCTATCCATTGCCAAATGGACACATGGGCGGTGATTAGGCGCGGTTAAATTCAGCTATTGAATATTGCACGGTGATTGAGCGTCAAAAAAGTATCTTGAAAATGTATATATGAATTGATAGTTTTCATAAGTGAAATTTCACGGTTTAAATGTTACTTTTCCAACCCATGAACTAATTGCATTCTTTTTCAACTAATTTTGGACGTGAACTTTGCCACATGCAACCAATGTCGGGAGGGGGACGATTCGTATTCGCAGAATTCGTATTCGGCTTTTTCGTATTCGGCCAGATTCGTATTCGGCCAGATTCGTATTCGGGTTACCGATAATAGCTTATGACCGATAATGACGGATTAAAACCTAATTTAGTTAGAATAACTCGTATTCTAACTAAATTAGGTTATTATCCGTCATTATCGGTCATAAGCTATTATCGGTAACCCGAATACGAATCTGGCCGAATACGAAAAAAGCCGAATACGAAAAAAGCCGAATACGAAAAAGCCAACACACGAATTCTGCGAATACGAATCGTCCCCCTCCTCCAATGCCCTATCGTCTACCTGTTACCATATACAACAATGAATGTTCGATAGGTTGTGTGAGGTTGTCGGACAAGTTTTTATCTACCTAAAGTAACTAGAACTTTGTGATGTGTTGCAAATTTCATTACCTTTCAAAATTAACCCTCAGATGCACACACCATGATGCAGCTCATTTTGGCAAAAACAAATTACGTATTTGATCACAAGTCAAATGCGAATCTTCTACAAGTTCTACAAGCGCCGAAATTCGACGCGAAAGTGCCGTAATTGAGTGTCCCACAGTGCACCAGATATGCTCTATACTTGTCCCATATATGAGACAACTATGGTTCAACTCCCGACGGTCCGACACTATCTACTCCCAATTATTCAAATTTTCGCTAGTAGTCATTGGCCGATCTAGATTCGAGAATCGCAAGGATGCCGATTTTCCGGGTGCTTTTCAAAAATCCTGCAATTTCCTTTTTAGATCCACGATTTTTTAAATAGGGTTTGTTTATCAAGATGGGTCTTAGTGAAAAAATTAAGTAATTTTAACGTAACAACTGGGGAAATCGAAATTGGGGACTTGACTAGCCAAAAACAATGCGAAACCGTAAAAAATAGATACACCGTCACAACCTTTTTAAAAATAGGCAGAAAATTGGCTGGGTTTTTTTAATGACGCCGAACACTGGCAATCGTGCAACCATGGTGTATATGGTCTTTAAAATCGCGATAATTGTGATTTTGCCAGTCAATTTTTCAAAATCATGCGAATTTTTCATACAAATACCTAAAAGACTTTCTGGCGCATTGTCTCACATATGGGGCAGCTCAATGGCGGTCTGTATCCTATATGGAACAAAGTTAAGTTTTTACAGGTTTTTTTAGCGACCATTAAAATATGGGACAGCGCTTATTTAAGTGCTAACTTTTTCGAAAAAATTTTATTTGTGAAACTTATTAAAATTTATCCTTAATTTTTCTCTATCAAATACTTGTCTCGACAGATATAGGAGCACGATAGCTGAACTCATTTATGAAAATTGTAATCTAATTTTAATTTTTGCGGAAACAATTACCGAGCTCAATCTCAGTAGGCAGTCTATGATATTTTTAGATATGGAAGTTAGTAAGATTTTTGTAAGAGGTAATTAAAAAAGTTTTTAATTGAAAGATAAAAACCTTCTGTGACAATGCCACTACCAATTATCTAGGTAGCGCATGAAAATCTGAACTAAATAGCTTTCCCTGTAATTTCTCTAAAGCAAATTGTGTGAGGTTGTGTCTCGTTTGACTCGATTTCATTCACGAATATTTGAGCGAACCTTATATTTCTTACTTTGACCCAGATTTTGAAGCCTTTTAGCAGTAGTGTTTGGTTTGTCTTGTCCGGAAAGTCAACAGGGTTCCGCTTTGCGAACCCTAAATTTGTCTCAATTTTTAAATGAAAAAAAGCAAGTAAATTTTTTGAACAATCACATATCAAACAGTTTTTAAATTTACCAGAGATTTACATATTGCTCAATTTAACCTGTTTTAGTGATTCGAAATTCGTCATTGTGTCTTCTGTCCATCAAAACATCATATTTTTATAAATGATATTTCTTCCCAACCCATAACTTGACTATCCAGCTAGCTAGCTGGGGCAGAATTGCCTAATCGTGGCATCCTTAATATTTTATGCCCTTTTCTTTGTATATTCTTTTGTTCCAGTAGCAATAGCAAAAAGCAGTAAATGACATATGCCAGCCAAGAATAATAATAAGATGAAGAAAAGAGGAAGAATTTAGCCTTTATTTTGTTCCAGTTTAGAGCCCCTAGTAATGTTTACCCCACTCCTCAAACTTCCGTCCAAAGAAATAAAAAAGGAGTATATTTGGATGTCAGTTGCCCCACCCCAATTGTTTGTGGGCTTTATTTGGCTATAATCATTTAGTATGAATGGCTGCATATAGCTGAGTTGCAACTCGAATGCTTTGGCTCTTTTAAAGACAAAAATCTTTGTTTTCGAAAAGTTGTTCTAGTTTTGATTACTAAATTCCCTACTAAATTTTTTTTTGAAAATTTGTGGGAGATCCCGGTCTAATTTTTTTTCGATTTTTTACAATGCGGAAGGATTTTAGCGGACTCTAATAGCGCAATGAAAATAAAGGTATCCT
Organism: Ditylenchus dipsaci; assembly: GCA_004194705.1. Lineage (NCBI taxonomy): Eukaryota > Metazoa > Nematoda > Chromadorea > Rhabditida > Anguinidae > Ditylenchus > Ditylenchus dipsaci. The sequence goes on from SADC01000063.1 coordinate 81,887, forward strand.
TACTAAATATGGCACTTGGGATCTAAACTATTCCTGATTACTGATTTTTGTGCCCATCTTCGTTTATTTATGAAAGTAAGTATCGTCGAAAATCAGATCAAAGTAATTTTTTAGCTTTTTTTTCTGAATTTCTTGCTTTTTTGTTAACTGTTGATCTCAGTTAACTGTTAATATTTTTAAGTCAAAAAATAGTTTAAATGGTTTTTTAGATTTACAGAGGGACCAAGACAAAATATGGAGAAAATTAACAGGAGGGACCAAGGCGAAATTTGCACCGGATTCTGCAACAGCGCCCTTTTGACTGACAAGGGAAAATATCAAACTGTACTATTCGATTCCGAAATTCTGACAACGTTATATTGTAGAGCATAGTCGATTTACTATATGAAATTTCAATATTTGTGGCGAAGAGACAGTAAGACTCAAACCTGGAGACTTGAAAACATTAAAAATAGGTCTAAATTGCCTTGGTTTTCCGTGTGGACTTTTGAAACATACTTTTACAATCGAACCTTGATATAACGAAACCACACCATGCTCTGCAAGATGGCATTGTCAGAATTTATGAATCGAATAGAACAATTCAACATGTTCCTTCGCAAATTGGTGCCACTGTTCGATCAATCGGTTTACGAGATTCTACTTATAAAATTTGAAAAAACTTCTTTGATAGTCTTCGAAATTAAGATTCTATTCCTGCAGTGATATCCTAGTGGCGAGCACTTCCTAATGTGCTCCAAAATATTAGAAAATACTGCAATAAATTTTTTGTTGTAATCGATGGATTAATTTTGTCAATACATTTTTTACTTATTAGTTTTGCCATAACTCTAGCATTGTTATACCTCCGATCAATGGTTTTTATGTTTTGCAAATAATATTATTTGCTCCTGCTGAAGTATAACTCTATTTAAAGCTAGACTCTAAGGCTGGTCTTAGGGAAAATAGGTTGTAATGGAGTGAATATGATTGAGTTATGGGCCTTCGCCACTACTACTTTTACCACTGCTGCTGTAATTGCCAGCTCATGAAGGTATTTCTTATAAAAGATTACTTTATTTTTATGGTCTTTTTGTGGCTGCTTTTGATATCACTTGGGAATTGTCATGTATTTCTATAATTATCTTGAAGAAGTTTTATTGAAGAAGTCTTTGAAATTCAGAGATCTTTCAAAATTTTTATTCTATATGTGAATATGTTGATGCTGACCCGATAAAAATGCCTTGGTGTCCCCTTCTCTTTTTTTGGCCTGCTCTAATGCGTGTGGTTAACCACTACCTTTCAAAAATAACTTAAATGTGTTTTTGAAAAATTTTGAGTCCGCCCCAAAATACGCTGAATTAAAAAAATTATTATTTTTTTAACTAAAACTTGAAAAGCAGAGGAAGCACATTTTCATCTGTCTTCAAATTAAAAAAACCGCCAACCTTCTCATGGAATACAAAATATTTCTACTACCAAAAAATACGATAGGGATTGAAAATTATTGAAAAATGAAATTGTTTGATTTTTATAAGGTTCAAACCTTGAACATTTTGGCTGAAACAATTTTATTCCGAAACCCATTTAAAGAAGTTCATTGTAATTTTAACAGTAAAAAGAACTTAAAGGATCATGCTCGTGCAAGGCCAAGCAATTGTTGAAGTTTAAATTGGTTGAAGTTTAAAATATTTTTCGCTTCACGACATTTTATTTCAAAAATATTTTTTATAGTTCTGATTTTGGCTCATCCTGAGACTGACTTAAATTTTTCTAATATCAACGGACACGCTGAAGATGGTTTGATAATAGTGAAATAAGGTTTTGTATAGTATTTTTTTTTTTACTTTTTCAGTATTAGGAGACAATTGATTTTACGAAAACTCGATTGCACCAAGACTCAAAAAATACCCGAGAAAACGCCGTTTCACCATTCTTAAACCATCTTCAGCATGACCGAATTAGTCCAGAAAATATGTTTCGGAACCCGAAAAAGTAAAAAAAAATTCTCCAAGTGGACTACCACTTGGTTTGGTTGGTTCAGACTAACGAATTTAAATTCCCGAAAAATTTTCAACGAATTTCAAAAGTTTGGACCAATTCGTGTGTGGGCCAATTTGTGTGTGGGCAGATTCTTGTGTGGACCTATCCGGTATGGATCAAATCGGTAAAGATCAATTCGCTTAACGCCCGTAAATGGTGGATATCCAGGTGGATATCCACCTGGACCAGGGGTACCCATCTTGGGTTTTAAAGTCTGGGTAGGTGAAATCGGGGTTTTAGCCTTATCAAACCCAATTCACCACACGATTTTACGTTTGACAAGACGATTTGTTTTTGAATCTGACTCAATTTTATTTTCAGGCCATCCAAATGAATATACACCTAACCAGGTAGTACCTATCCAAGCTTTTGGAGGCCGGAAGGCTTAAAGTGGGTTAGTTGCTCAGGCACATTTCGCAACTAATAAAATCGAAACCCAATACAGCCAATAAAACAGGCCAAATTCAAGACAAGACCATTTTTCATTAGAATCTTTAATTTCGATACAGTTTTTGCTAATATGAGTTTAATTCAGAAAAAATCTTGTCAAGACAAATTATTGTCAGTTTGAATCTTTGTCAGAATTAATTTTTGTCAAAATCGGTTGATATCAGAAAGATTTAAGTCAGTCTCAAGCAGTGTTTTCGAAAATAACCCCTACACTAACACCTACACTAACCCTAACTGTTAGTTTCGTAAACTAACTCTTCAAATATCTCGTTTTTCGGTAGGAAATATGCAGAATCTGATATTTGCGTCTCTATGCCAACTTTTTGCGAGGAACAAGATGCACTTTTCAGATTTTCAAAAAAACTTCAAAAATATTAATAAAATTTAAAATTAAAACCCTAAACTAACTGTTAGTTTAGTTAAATAGTTAGTTAAACTATTTGCTTAACTAACAGTTAGTTTAAGGTTTTAATTTCGAATTTTATTAATATTTTTGAAGTTTTTTTGAAAATCTGAAAAGTGCATCTTGTTCCTCGCAAAAAGTTGGCATAGAGACGTAAATATCAGATTCTGCATATTTCCTACCGAAAAACGAGATATTTGAAGAGTTAGTTTACGAAACTAACAGTTAGGGTTAGTGTAGGTGTTAGTGTAGGGTTATTTTCGAAAACACTGGTCTCAAGGTGAGCCAAAATCAGAACTACAAAATATATTTTTGAAATCAAATGTAGTGAAGCGAAAATATTTTGGGTCCCCACAAGTTTAAACTTCAACAATTGCTTGGCCTTGCACGAGCATGGTTCTTTAAGCCTGAAAAAATATACGACCACAAATTTTCTGCGAAGAGACATTTCTCTAAAAAAATTATTGTAAGGCAAAAAAACTAGATTCGAAAATTTTTTGATGGGCTTGGTTTATTAGAGAGGGGGGGGGTCCGTATTTTTCGACTTCTCTCTAGGTGTTGGTTTATTAGAGGAAGTGGTTTATTAGAGAGGGGTGGGCTATTAGAGGAAATACGGTAGCGTAGTTTTTTTTTAAATTTGATATATAAACAAATTCAGATATTTTGAAACCCATGAAAGTGTAAAACCAAATAAATACTTACTTTCCGACCCAGGGTGGTGTGTGTTAGAGGAGGTCTGAAGTCTCGCTTACTGGTAGTCAAGCAAGAGATCTATTATAGGATTTTTTTTAGATTTTTATCTAATCGAAAAGTATAGGAAGTAACTTTTGGCAGACCAAGTGTCCTTTTAGCCTAAATTTAGCCAGCAAAAAGGCTATTTTTGACCCCGAAAACACGAAGTTGCTCCAAGTAATGACGCAAATCAGAGCTGCAACAGCAGCAGCAAATAGCCATCTATCCTGCTGCTGCCGACTATGAAAATCTTTCCTAGTCCCCTGACTCACACTAAAAAAAATCAGAGCCAGCCAGTTCAAGTCCAACAAAAAATGTGATCAGACAGCCTTGTTTTATTCGAGCAGACATCTGAGCTACACACCCCAGATATATTTGCCCCACACAGCCAGTTTTGATAGGCTTTTGGTCGGATGTGCTGCTGCGGCTGCTGTCAGATGGATTGCCAAAGGGAAGGAAATAGAGCAAGCAAGCAGACCCTAGAAACAATTGCCCTTTCTTAATCTTAGGAGTTTTGAAAGCAGCAGCAATTTAGGGCTGCCCCTTCAGGCTCATCGACATTTGCTTGCTGCTGTTACTGCTACTACTAGCTGATGTTAAGACCTGCGAGATGTTCTTCTCTTTTTGTTTTACTCCTTTTTTAGAGGAGGAATAGATGTGGAGTTGAAATTAAGTTTTGTTTATAAGTAGGGTGTTCGGAATAGGAATTAAGTTAGGAGCTTGCTTGAAAAGTACCGTATAACTTCGATTCTTTATTTTTTTTAAATTAAAAATGTATCTCTTTAAAGGGGCATGCCCACGCTAATAAGAGGTGGTGCCCGGGAATTCAAATTTTTTTCTTAATCATTGAACTTCTGTACGGATTTTTCAACTTGGTTTCTAACACAACTATACCTAAAATTTAATTCTAGGCCTTGTTTTGTTAGAAATCAAGTTGAAAAATCCGTACAGAAGTTCAATGATTAGGAAAAAAATTTGAATTCCGGGGCACCACCTTTTATTAGCGTGGGCATGCCCTTTAAAAGCGCTTCGAAAGCATACAAAAAGTGCTTTTTAGAAATGAGAAATCGACCAGCTGAACTGAAAAGACCTGACGCATCAAAGGTCGAAGGTTTCTGATGAATCGTGTAGGATGCTGACAAGATAACCGAAAACACTGAAATTTCTCTGCCCGCCAAATGCTTATTTATCAAAAGTAGTGTAATAATATCAGGTGAAGCAGGTCTTATAGGTAAAAGTGTGATCAATGCATAACGGGCCTACCTATCCGGAAACTCAATTACCTGCTCTTCGGACTGGGTTGTCAATACGACTGAAAGGCTAAGCAAGGCTTCATTAATACGGGTAAAAGTCAATATACATCATGTGGGTTTCAAAAATATGCAAAAGTCGTTGACTTGCAACCTATAAATTGATAGATCATGTTATATACAATCATATATGTACAGTCATATGTAACTCATAAATTCATGTAAGCAGTAAACGATTTAATTTTTATTACTGTTTACTGTTCGTGTGGCATCTGTGGTAAACTTAACTTCTCCTATCAAAAGCCATCCTTTCAAACTTCGCGGAAATTTTTCGTGTCAAACCAGAATTACCTAGAATGATTGATTGTGTTTTTATACAGCACATGCTCAAAAGGAGCTGGAAAAAAGCTACAGTCGACGCTCTCCATAACGGACCCCCTCCATAACGGACAGCTCTCCATAACGGACAAAAAATGTGGCCTATTTGGTCAGAGTTAGTATAATTTGACCTAAATCGACGCTCTACATAACGAACGCTTTCTATAACGGACGAAAAAGTCGGTCCCTTCGGGTCCGTTATGGAGAGCGTCGACTGTAACTCCTACTATGATCACAGAATTTTATAACAAAGAAGTCTGTGATATGTCGGTATATCAGGGCTCGACTTATTTCAAAAAATGACACAATTTTTCAGTATACTTTCTTGCGCCCTTATTTCCACTCACATTGCTTTAGTCCAACAAGTTTTCCGCGTTGTTATTTCCTGACTCTTTTTTTTGCCAAAAAGAGTACTTCCCCGTTAGCCAATTGTTCCTGGTTACAAAAAATAAGAAGAAGCAGCGATGGCCGTTTTTTATTTTACTTCTTCTCTTTCTCAACAACCCGCAAAAATTAAATTTATTTTCCAAAAATGAAATGAAATAAAAAAGCAACCAAATTTGGGATGCTCTTCTTCTTTGCCCATTTGATGAGCCAGCAGGCAGCTGGCCATCTTTGATTAAGAGGATTAGAGGGCCACCACCATTTGTTATTTCGTTGGCACCCTAGGCTGAGGAGGGAGCTGCCACAGCCCAGAAGGGCCTTCACATCTCCCAATCAATATATCCCTACCCCAGGGCTAATACTACCACTACTATAACTCCTCCTGCTAAACCAGCCATTTTATATGAAAGTTTTTTTTGCTGTGACCACTTCAAACCGGCTCTCCCGGATATTCCACTTAATCAAAAATAATTGTCTCAAATGGATGAGCTTTTAATTGATTGATTGTGTTGCGTGAAAAAATGTGTTTCTCGTGAAGGTGGTCAATGAATTGTCAATTTCTCTGCTAATTAATGAAATTTCGTGTACCGTATATTGTCTATTAATCTCCCACTCTCTAATAAACCCTCACTCTCTAATAATCGCCCACCCCCGAGGATGGTTGAAAATAATCCCCACTCTCTAATAATCCCCATCACTTAGAAATCGTCTTTTTGGGTCAACATAGTTATTAGTCACCAAAGCTAAAGGTAACTCTTAAACAAACATAGAATATCCATCTTCATTTAATTTCTCTAAAGTTTCTTCAGTTCTTTACGGTTGTCCTTCTTCTTCTAGTTCGTCTTCTTGAGCCTATCTTCTTCAAAATAATGTTTTGAGCCCTGATGTCGCGGAGCATGTCAAGTCCCTTGGTGCCGATTGATCCTGTTGGTTTAGGCCGACTCTCAAATCTGAATCCTTTTTACTGGCGAGTATTGTTGTGAGTAGTATCATGGTAATCGCCAAATCAGCGACGCTTGGAATATTGTGCTCTGATTTTTTAAGCGTGCTTTTGACTTGCTATTTTGGTTATTTGCGCTGCAATTTTTATAAAGTTTCGAGCTAAATAGTGTGAAACCAGCGAAATAAAGATTTAATTTATTATCAAAATATTGCTGCAAATTTAGCTGTGACCGATGAAAAAAATGTTGTTTGACCATTGGTTCGATATTAGTTGACAGGCCGGCCTTCATCTTCATGCAGCTGGAGCTCCTGGGAATCGCTCATTTTAACAGAGATTAGATTAGACGAGAAAAAACAAGTTCGTTGAAAATTGATTTGCAACAAAAGTAAAATAACTAGGCAAAAGTTCGGACAGACACGCATAATGTGCGTTTTTTCATGTTAACTACTGAAAATTCAAACGGAATTTACGTTGAAAAATAATCCCCACTCTGTAATGATCCCCACTCTCTAATAATCCCCCACCCCTGAAGAGGGGTTGAAAAAAAATTCCCCTTGGGGATTAATAGAGAATATACGGTATGTTATAGCTTTTCGTGTGATACGTTATCAAGTTATTTGAAAATTTCCGGTTTGACTTCACAGTGGGTTTTGAAAATTTCATGAAAAAGCAGCCTAAAATTGCTTAATTGGTTTCATAATTTTAATTATGTCAACATCATCATATCGGTATGTGTTGGGTTTTTTATTTGCACTCGACTGTGCAAATATGAAAATCTTTTCTTTTTCCGTCTTTGAAAAACGCATGAAAAAACTTTGTTCAAATTTCATCTTTTAGGGTATGCAGGTACCCTTTTAGGTTGAATTGCCTTGGTAACCAAGTTTTGATCAAATTTTGGTCAACTTTGTTTTCTGAAAATGGCTTTCCGCGCCCTAAAAAAACGTTTTCTATCGTTTCCGCGGCCTAAAATTACCTTGGGAGTGGTTAAAACCGCTTTTCTGGCACATCAATATAGTGAAGTTCAGCTTTTGTTATGACTAAAGTTGTTATGACTAATCGATATAGTGAAGTTCAGCTTTTGTTATGACTTGTTATGACTCGAGTTTTGACTTTAAACTTTTCAGCCTATTCGCTCTGGTTCTAAATATTATTCGGTACTGGAAATTATTCCTTGCTTAAAGGAGGTGTGAAAACTTATAAGAATATGGTCTCGACACGAAAAGATTAATCCAATTCTTTTATTTCTCAAATGTGCTTTTAGAGCCATATTTATCGACAACTTTATATTGCGATGTCAGAGAAACTTGCGCAAATTAAGAAGTTGGATGAGCATCATCAATATCAGAATTTTACAAAAACGAAATGAAAAATTCAAAAAGTACTAGAGACTGCCTCCGGGTTTTCGAGATTTTTATTAAAACACATTTCTGGCCCACTTTTAACAGTCATTAATAGCTGAAAATTTCATAATCTATAGCTACTTTGGCAGTCATAGCTAATAAACCTTGGGTATTCTTTACTTTTTTAACTTGGTTTCACAGTTCTGTAATTTAAAGTGAAACTTAAAATTCAGAATTTTGAAACACTTTGACCTACCGCATGAAAAAACTCTGGTATGCATATATATTCATGCATGCAGAATCACTTTCGAGTGATTTGTGTCCAAGGTATGTGGGTGTGCGCATATCAACCCCAAGCAACCAAGCCCCCTGCGCCCCGAAGGAGGCGCAGGGGGCTTGGTTGGTTAGAGATGCGCGCACTCACTTACCTTAGACATAATTCCGAGAAGTACTCTTGATCATAAAATGCATATAGAGGATCTTTTTACCTAGTTGCAGTGACTAAAACAGGGTGGAATACCATTCAACCAACCTTTTCTGGTCATCCACGCATTCTTTCAGGTTGGTTTACCTTGGTCCCCCAAGGCCAAAAGTCAAATTTTTCCAAAAGTGATCAACCGCGCCCTAAAAAAGGCAACCGCTCCCTTTTCTATCGTCTCCGCGGCCTTAGGAGTTGCCGTAGGAGTGGTTAAAACCGCTTTTCTGGCACATCGATACAGTGAAAACAAGGGTTAGACAATAAGTAAATACCCAGGTATATACCCGGGTAAATACCCGGTATTTACCGGTGAATAACAGAGATTTTACCCGTAGTATAGAAATCAGGTAAAATCTTCACTAAGGATTTTTCGAAAATACTATTTTTTACAAAATTTTTGTTTTAATTTGATTTGTCTCAAAGCGAATTCAGAATCCAGAAAGTGTTGTAGTCTTAGCATAACAATTTTTATGCGCTTCACTTCACTTTTTTCGTTTTTAGCGTTTCTTCTACTCTGTATCGAACTGTTTGTACTGTTTGTTTTATTTTAACGATTGATTTGTTTTGATTTCTCGAATAAAAGTTGGTTATGGAAATAAAAAGATTTTATCCGCCTTTTGGGTAAATACCCAAGATTTTACCCAAAAAGATTTTATCCGGCTAATTACCCAACCCTAGTGAAAACAGTCCATAACATAATTTGAGGATTCTTCTTTGGAACTATTCAAAACAAGGGTCGCGAAACCATTTATAAAATTATATCAAAATTAGTCATGGGTTTCACTCCCGAAAACTTACTAAGTTATTTTGTTTTTTTTTTATTTATATTCTGGCCCGTTGCACTAATTTAGCCTATGTTCCAAAAAATCTCCATAATAAAACTTTCAAATGAGTGAATGTATAAAATCGTAACCCCATCTTCAAGACTAGTCTATTGCATACTACCGTTTTTAACACGTACTTTACAGCCTAACAAGAGGCGCTGAGTGTGTCCATATCTGCTCATGGATGAGATCAGCCGAGATTCTTGCTTGGTCGCCTTTTTGTCTACTTTTTGAACCTTCCTATGACATCATTCAATTCCTACAGCATCAAGAATACTTACTCAACGCTTGATTTATTGTTGCATCTCACACCTATCACTGGCATATTAGTGGGTATTTGAGTCGCTCTATTTACTTTCCGTTTCTGCTATCACTGCTACAATTGCTGACTCGGGGAACAGAGACAAGATCAAGACTGTTGACCTGCAACTTCCTACAACTTCCTTCGGTGCTACTACGGCCATTGTACCTGCACATACTCTAGGTGCTGAGAGTGGTCAACTGCTGTCAGTGAAAAGAAACGACATCCGACCTGCTGCTGCTGTTGCTTCCACCACCAGTAAGCACCATCATAAAAACGGAGTCGGCCAGATGCGAGCGGTTGGTTTAAACTTTTATCTGAAAATTATTGAAATTTTAATTTGCAGCTGTTGTAAAGAATTTAGAAAATATTGAAGTGTTGCTTTTAGGTGACAATCATAGTAAAGTGTAGTTCGTAATCTAGCCTATGTTTTTTGTAAAAAATTACAAAATTTGAGAAGGATGAATATTGTGCTAGATGTTCTCGATTCGGACTTAAAATCTCCGGTTTTTAATCATTGCCTAAATTTTGATTACTCTTTACCTGCCAAATTACTACTCGAAAAATAAAAAGAAAATTGAATTAGACAAAAGTAGTAAAATCACGATTCGTGCAAAATAATAAGCACTGCATCAGAAACGGAATAAGTAGGTGGGATTTAAGCGGTTGATTTAACATTAGTGTTATTTTTTCAAATGTTTTCTAAAAGAAATATTTTTAACTAGGTTTCAAAGATCAAAAATTACAAAGTAAAATTTAAAATTTGGAGCTTTGAAACGGTTTGTTGTATTTGTTCTTAGACAATTTCAATATTAAAAGTTTTTGAAGCAGTTCATTGTAATTAATGTGAGTATAGGGTGTATAATAGGCATCTAAGATTATCCTAGCAACCATATTTTTTCATTGCTCGCTTGATAGTGAATAAAAAACAACATCGGGTCCATGATTCTGGTGACGTTTATAAACAAAAAAATCAATATATTTTAAAAGTTATAAATATTATATTGGGTCTCCTAAAATTACACAAAAAGTATCAGTAAATAGTTTCTCTCCACACCGCTCCTTATTAGGCTGAAGCTAGTACAATTAACTATATTTTATTGAATCTTTGAAAGAGCATGACCGTGCGTTTGGAAAAAACTTAAGACGGGAACGTGCAAATTTTTCCAACCGTGACAGTTTTCGGCGCTACTGAAACATATCTCTCAAAATAATTTAGGCTCAGACCCGTAGAATTAGGCTTAGGTTTAGGCTCAGGGCCTATCCATTACTAACTCAGTCTTTTCTACAACTTATTCTTTTTTTTCAAAAATGGTGGTTTAGAATACTCTTTAAAGATTGGAGAGTGTATATTCCATCAGTCAAAAGGATGGGTATATTCGAGTAGGTTCCAATTTACAAAAGTGTGGTGTTCAATATGATAACGGCTTTTAATACTTTTAAAACAGGGTAGATAACTTTAACTGGATTAATCAGAAAGCAGAAATGCAACAGCTTGTCACAGTATTACTGACACTGACTGCGCACTTCCTATTGCTCCAGCTCGAAAAAAATGGAATATTAAACTCGATATTGTATATTTTTTACATTATGTGATGAGTTTCCTTCCTTTTAACTTACAAGGAAGGAACCCTGACCGTGACCTGATGTTTTTTCGATAAATTTTTTATGCGACTATTTAATCCCATGTGAACTTGGCTCCCAACCTCTAAAATTCAATAAAAATTCTAGGAATGACCCATGGCTCAAGGGCCAGCTACGAAAAACCATGATATAGGTATTGAGGAATTTTTAAAACTTTGAGTGACCCTTTATAACATTTTTTGGACCTTCAGACTCTGAAAGTTCTGAAGACTCTGAAGTTCAGAGCTGGGGATCGAGATTTGTCAAGAACTCGAGAACGCCTACGCAGAAAAAATTTTTTTATTGAAGTTTCCCCAGGTCACAGTCAGGGTCTCTCCCCTGTTAGTAAACTGAATCTTTATAACTATTGCCGAAATTTTTTCAAATAAGCAAGAAGTGTAAGTTATTGAAAAAAAGAAAGTTAAATGTTTTCCGGTCATCTCTTTTCAAATAGCAACCATACAAAACGTTTTTAGAAAGCAGGAAGCATATTATATTCATTAATTTTTTATTTTTTGGGGTGAGTTAGCATAGTTCTATTGATTTAGACTGCTGACAAACTAAATGTATTTGTATTAAGGTCTTCCTTCATTATTATTTTTCTTAATAGTTCATGCTTGTTTTGCTGTCTTCAGCCAAATTAATAAAATGGTTGAATAGAAAGTTCATATTGCCGATTAAAAGCTTGCCCCAATCTAATCGGTGGGCCCAGCCAATTGGCCTCAGGGCAATGGAGCATTTCTATCCACTTTATTTACTTACTTTCACTACAGCTCTTTTTTTGTTGTTTTAACCAAGTTTCTTCTAACTAAAACCAATGTTCTGCAATAGCTTTCTTAAATTCTTCTGAGCCTCCTGGCTTGCTCTCATTTTTTAGCTCTTAGTTCATGTTTAGTAGCAATTAAGGATTTTATGTACCTAATAATTTTTTGGTACTTATATCCATTAACAGCTGAATATCAAATTTTGTATAAAAATGTCAAAACATGTCTTTCGATGGATTTTTACATTTTTCAAGTTGGATAGGTTCTCTCTCGGCATTTTGAAAATATTTTTGCGTTCGAAAATATTTGGACTATATGGCCCGATTAAACTTCAAGGGCATGTGATACTTCATTCTAAAGCCCATAACTTTTATTTGCTTTTGAATTTCATATAACAATTTGGAGAAGCACTGTAGAGACGCTTACCGTATAACCTCTATTAATTAGGCACCCCCTCGTTCAAAATCGTGTTTGTGGCATTGTGTTTTTCACCTATTTTTTGGAAAGTTCTCTGAGGCAACTTACCACTCATTTTGTAGCTAGTGAGATGAGCTATAAAATGGTTGGTAACTTGCCTGAGAGAAGTGACCAAAAAGTGGGTCAAAAACACAATGCCACGAACACGTTTTTTGAATTAGGGGTGCCTAATTAATAGAGGTTATACGGTATGTACGGTCCGAAATTTCCAATTATGTCAAGTTGCAAGTGCTAGATTGAGCGGCCATTTCTTGATATTAAGTGTAAAATTTGGCAATTTTATGCAGGCGATCGTGTTCAGAGGACTGAAGAAAGCAGGTCATCAAGCAAGTCTCGCCAAAATTCAGAATTGATTAGCATTTTCTGATAGGTTCCAAAGTTAATGAAAAAGTACGCCTGATAAAAATGACTAAAGACTCTCTGTTAGTTTTTACAACAAAATTTTCGACATTTCCATGGCGTAACGATTTTTTGTCTACGAAAGAGCTGAAACGAGCCAAATTGTGAAGCTCATGACTTTTATTTGCCTTTTAATTTTGTTTTTTAATAAAATTTTCGGTAGGCGTTTCTGAAAGGGCTCCTACAGATCCGAATCATGCATTTAAGTACCATGTAACTTGGTGAGTTCGATAGCTCGATTATATTTGCGGCAAAATCAGATCTGCGCCAAAGAAAAGTTTATTTGCGGCAAAAAAAGCTTGCCCTTTTTTGTATGTTTCTTTAATGTTGAATTACAAGTGCTTGACTTCAAGGCAGTGCTGTAATGGCAACACCCACCGCACCGAGACCAGCATCGAGCCGGCGTCGGGGCTAGTGGGAGTGCTGGTGAGTGTTGATAAATGAGTTCAGTGCCGATGAGGGTCGAGGAAAAGGTTGGTGACAGTCCGTTGCAATTAAATGCACCGGCTTTGCACCGGCACCAACATTTCAACTGTAAAATGGTAGAAATTTCTGTAATGGCTAAAATATATATTTTGATATACAGTCGACTCTCGTTAATCATACAATACGGAGAAAAATGAAAAATAAGTTTAAGTTTGTTCTAACATACGGTGGACAATAATGCGCCTTAGCACCAGCCGAAAATAAGTAGGGTGAAGAAGTAGCATAGAATCTGGAGGACGTGACTTGCAATCGGTACGACCTTGGCTTCTGCTCATGTGTTAAGTTTTTTTGCTATGTTTAATAACAAAAAATTACTTAGAATATTATTGACTGTCGTTATTAGATACCCATGTGCCAGATGTGGTCGGTTTATCCTCGGTATAATATACCTTTGCTACAAAACCCGTGGCGGTATCTTATAGCAAGAGTCGACTCTAGTATAAAATACAGTAAAAGACTCAAAATTGTTTAACCACAGTTTGAATTAAATTGAGCAAGAAGCAAAAAAATATATACCTTGGTCTCCCAAGCTGAAAATTTTCTGAAAATTCGTTCCTGTGGTGCCTGTGCCGAAGCTGGTACTGGCATCGCATCGGGCTGGTGTCGGTGCGTGATAATTGATGGCGACGGTGACGGTGATATGCCGGTGCAGCTTGGAAAAAATCGTCGCTTCCGGTGCGGGCGGAAGGAAAAGGTCGGTGCCGGTACCAAAGTTTTAAAATCCGCAGTATTGCTTCGAGAGCTTTCTTTTTCAAAATTGAGTGAAAATTTTGACACCTTTTAGCGTTTTGAACTTAGGGAATGCACGGTTGCAGACAAGTTCTGCTATTGATTCGAGTCCACTAGCCCTTTGTGAAAGGTTCCGAAATTCGTGGAACAAGAAATCCTTATAAAAACTACTAAAGACTTTTTGTTAGGCTTCACAACTGAAATTTCAAAAATGTAATGGCTTTCTGTGATTGTGTTTACGAAAAAGCTCAAACGTGCCACGAAAAAGCTAAAAAATGAAATACCGTATTTCCTCTAATAAGCGCTCTCCCCAAAATCCGCTATTTCTTAAATTCATTCTCCTCCTTTTATACCGGGTTTTTGTTTTCGAACGCCACATATGTTATATACCAAATGAAGCTGGGAATTGTTGTATCGCCCGTTCGAATCTCTTATTGTCTTGACACGACTACGATTCGTTGTCAGGGCCTTTGTTGCTCCCGCTGTTGTTATATAATTATTGTTGTGCTTGTGAAATAAAGCTGCCGTTAAGTTCCGCTCTCGCTCTCTCTCTCTCTATCCGCCCTCAAGTTACAACATTGGCGCAGTCGCTATGGATGTAAAAGAACTTAAAGCTCTGGTGGAAATTCAGCAAGCCTCAATCGCTCAGCAATCAGCTCAAATGGCTCAAATGGTGGCTCTTCTTCAGCAAAACCGTGGTGGTGGTGACGGTGCACATCCTGCTCCTGCTATCTCAACGTTGCCTCAATTGCCGGACATGGAAATCTTCTCAGCTGATGACAGTGATCCAAGCAAGTTCGAAGACTGGATTGCCCGCTTCAAATTCTCTCTCGACTGCACAGCTCCGAATATGGTGGATCCCTGCAAGGTGAAGCTCCTCATGACCAAGCTCTCGTCTGAAGCCTTCTCTGAGTACCGCAAAAGCTGCCTGCCAAGAGATGTCGTGGACTTCAATCTGGACGAAACAGTAAGTGGCCTTTCTAAATTATTCGCTCATTCTCGCTCGCTGGTGTGGACCGATTCGAATGCCTCCGTCTGCTGAAAGAAGAAGGAGAGGAATTCCGCCATTACGTCAATCGCCTGAAAGGTCAGCTCCGTCTATTCAAGTTCAGCTCTCTCAAAGAGGAAGAATTTAACTGCCTTCTCCTGCTGCTGGGTCTCAAGTCAAACCAAGATGCTGCTCTCCGAACTCGCCTTCTTCATCGAATCAACGAAAGGGAGAGGCCGTCAAGTTCGAAGAAGTTGTGGAGAAGCTGCTGCCTATCTGTCCACAATTGCTGAAGCCAAACATCTGGAAAGAAAGCCCGATTCCTTCGCCATCAATGCCATCGCCTTCCAAAGAGAGCGTCAACAACAATTCTCCGCCAAAAACCGTGCTCCGCCGCCGTCTGCCTGCTACCGCTGTGATCAAATGCATTGGTCCAAGATTGTCCGCACGTCAATCACCGCTGCTCCAAGTGCAATAAGCCTGGACATCTGGAACGCCAGTGCCGCCGCTACCAAAACTGCCAGCCAAATGCCGCTAAGAAGAAGTTCCAGCCTCAGCGCCGAATCAATCTCGTCCAGCTGCCATCTATAATGCTCAATCAAGTCAGTTCCGCTATGCCTTTGCTATCCGCTTCCGTGATGGTGAATGGGACTGCTATCGACTTCATCCTGGATTCAGGGGCCAAGTCAATACAATGAATGAGTCTGCTATCGCTGCCGTGGGTCAAATCAAGATAGCTCCAACTCAGTTCCGTGGTTGCCTGCCGGATGGTTCCAAGTGCAAATTCCTGGGGGAAAGCAATGCTCTCTTCCAAGCCAATGAAGTCTCATCCGTGCAAAGCTTTGTGGTGGTCAAATCAGGATGTCCTAATCTGCTTGGACTGCCTGCGCTCTATGCTCTCAAGTTCATCTCAAAGCGCCTGGACTCTCTGCTGCCTACCGATGGTTCTGCTGCTACCTCAAGTGCTGTGGAAATGTTCCAAATTTCCGAAGTTCCTGCTGTCAAAAACAATGTCCTGATTGGTGCTCTCCAAATCTGCCAAGACGTTGCCAAATCTCCTGCCGCTGCTACTATGTCGCCTGGACATACGCCAAATTCAGCCTCTTTTGCCGCTGCCGTGACGTCTCCCGGATGTCTGCTGGATTCCGCCGCTTCCGCCGCTAAGATACCTTGCAAAGATCTGCTGAAATCCGCTGCTCCTTCCGCCGCTAAGATGCCTCGCAAACATCTCCGAAAATCCGATGCTCCTTCCGCTGCCAAGGTGCCTGCCGAACTTCTACCAAAATCTGCTGCTGCTGTCAAGATGTCGCCGAAACATCCGCTGAATACTGCTGCTTCCGATGCTACTGCTACTCCTGCCGCTGCTATGGTGCCAATTAAGCCTCTGCTTCCGAAATTGTCCAAGCCTCAGGAAACAAATCGCCTGGATTCCGCTGGACCGCAAAATGGTATCAATCTCTCTCTCAAAGATGAAGGGAAGGAAATGGGACACGCCACTCAAGGATTCTTGCTGTGCCTCCGTAATGTCCTCAATGCCGCCTTTCCTGATGCCGAATCACCTGCTGAATACCTCTGGGATCAAGTGCCATCAGTCTTCATGGACATGCCTTTGTCTACATGTGCTGCTCTGCCTGTGTCCTCTGCTGCCTCTCAACTGCTGGCTGCCTTTCTATTGGAAGCTTTCCAAATCCGCCCAAGTCCAAATCTGCTGCCGCTCCTTCTCTCAGTACCTGTGCTGCTTTGGATGCTGGTGGTGGTGGACTCTCCGTGCTCAACAAGGATTCAAAAGAATTGGACTCCAGCACCTCTCCCGCTAGACTCTTTTGACCGAGGGAAGGTGTTGTATCGCCCGTTCGAATCTCTTATTGTCTTGACACGACTACGATTCGTTGTCAGGGCCTTTGTTGCTCCCGCTGTTGTTATATAATTATTGTTGTGCTTGTGAAATAAAGCTGCCGTTAAGTTCCGCTCTCGCTCTCTCTCTCTCTATCCGCCCTCAAGTTACAACAGGAATCTGCGCTACATTTTGTATATAACAAATGTGGCGTTCGAAAACAAAAACCCGGTATAAAAAAGGAGAATCAATTTAAGAAATACCGAATTTCGGGGAGGGCGCTTATTAGAGGAAATACGGTATGCCACGAAAAAAATCAGAAAAACGTCACGCTTTTTCTGTTAAAAATAATCTTTCAGTCTAGCTTTTTCATGGCACTTTTCAATTTAATCTTTTTGTAGTATACTTCAGCTTTTCTTAAATCAAATCATATTATGCCATTGAAATTCCGAAGTTTAAACCTATGAAAAAATTTCATTCTGATTTTAAAATCATATTGTCTTTTCGAGACACAATTCTGAAACCTGACAAAGTCTTTTGAAGCTTTTATGATGTTTGATAATTTTGTAATCTATTTTTTTCGGATCGGACTTCTCCCACAACCTAGTTCATTAATTTCGCATATTGTATTTTCTCAAATTAAAGCACCGGTGCTTTTAATTTTCAACCTTCGTCCAGGGGCTGCGTTAATTAGAGAGAGAGAGAGTGCGTTAATTATAGGGGTGAGTTAATTTTTCAACATGGCCGACGCAAGCGCGGTGAAAATTATTGACCGAACACAAGAGAACAAACAATTTTGTTAGTACAGCATCAACACACAATTAAAAGTAGAGGTGATGATTTGGCCGTTTTTCGATTTTGCGATTGCAATTATTTCGGTCGTAGCCCGATACGATTGCGATTTTTTTCAAAATCAAATGAGATTAATCTTAACGATCGCAAAAAAATCGTGCGATTATTCGTGCGATTATTATTATTACTTTTCGCTTTTAGGACTGAACTTCATGTTACCGGAAATCGGAGAACACGGTTTAAATCCTTCCAACGCGATTTTTTATCCCTGAAACGGTTAGAAAACATGTTTTTAAGTGTGCGAAGGCCATTTCTCGAAAAAACATTTTTGATCTGCCTTGGTCGTCCTCATCTTCCTCATCTTCACCGCTGGACGAATCGCTTTCATAGTTTGCACGAATTTGATTCGTGGATTGACTGAAATGAAAAGTTAATAACAGTTCTGCGCAACACAAAAACAACAAATCGAAATAATGAGGAAACTGAGAAAAACGCGATTATTTCGTTGTGCGAAGAAAAAAAATTCGAGGGAAGGGGTGCGTTAATTGGAGAGGGTGCTTTAATTAGAGAAAATACGGTATCTAAAAATCTCTATCGTCAACTAAAGGCACGTTTTTACAAAAACTAGCTCTTCAAAAGGTCTAAGACCTTCAAAAGGTCCAAAAGGTCTTTCAAAAGGTCTAAGAGCGACATTTCAACACTACACCGCGAATTTTCATCTAAGGACTCTCCTTACTTCATGTTTTTTTAAATAGTATGTCCATCAGTAATTTATTTTGCCATCATCTACCCATCAGCCACCCATCAGCTGGCTACTCTTTTAAGAAACAGAGCTGACAATTTTGTCTCCTGAAAAAGGAGAAGCAGAAAATAAGTTTAGACATAGCCTCATCTGTAATCCGATACCCCACTGCTGCTTGACTTAACTTAGTGGATGTAGCAAAAGCTTTTTAAAAATCTGCT
Source organism: Ditylenchus dipsaci (assembly GCA_004194705.1). Taxonomy (NCBI): domain Eukaryota; kingdom Metazoa; phylum Nematoda; class Chromadorea; order Rhabditida; family Anguinidae; genus Ditylenchus; species Ditylenchus dipsaci. The sequence continues at coordinate 100,447 of SADC01000063.1, forward strand.
GCTAATATCTTCTGGTCTGATTTAAGCCATTTTCGTCTACTAAAGCACGCTTAAAAATCTTTAACATGTAAATATCGACTCTATATGTGCTGGGTTGCCCCCGAAAAAAACTGCCTTCATCCCCCTGTTGTATTTTTTTTTAAATTTTTCGGGGGATTACCTGAAGAAAGTGTTCGATTTTAACTCATGAACAGCTTCAAATCCGACCTCGCACTCAAACTCGAAGTAAGTGAACATTTTTTTTCGAGTTCAAGTTCGGACAAAGATGTTCACACAGCCAAGAATCCGAACTCGAACACAAACTCGAACTCAAACTACGTCAATGAGCTATAACAAAAATGTTATGGTGGTTTTATTACTCGAAATACTTTTGAAACCCATCAGAAAATGCTCTTTACTTCATATTGGAAGCTGGAAATTGTTAAAAAACTTGATACGCAATTTGGACAAAAACAAACTAGATGACTTCGTGCTGGTCGGTATATGATAACCTAGGAGTGTAATTTATTCAAACTGGTCAACAACTTTCTGATAGGTTTCATAAATTTGCTTGGGAAATTTTCCTCTTGACTTTTATTTTGACGCTGTTGGAATGTACCCCACCCAAAAATCTATTAGACTATACCCTCCCAATAATATTTGGAGGGTACCTGAAATCACCGCTTTTTTTTTTTTTTTGCAACTTTTTTATAAACTTGTTCATAGCTCCCATGATCAATTATGATAAAGTATGGGGCATGTTTTGTTAATTTATTTAATTTAAAAAGGTTGTTCACATGAAGAAAAGTTATCGTTAAAAAGCTATGATGAAAGCTATCATGATTTTTCGTTTCCTATGATACTAATATCGATCATATTTTAAAAAATACACTTTTGGACGCTACTTGCATATACCCCCCAAATCAACTTTTTTTTAAAGTGTTTTAAAACACCCTATATCGACTTTAAAGCGCCTTAGGAGTTTAAAAAAGACATTATTTTTGAGTCGTGGTTAATAAAAAATTGAGTTTGGGCACTTTTGAATTTCGAATTTTCACCTGTTTTATCATGTTTTGATGAGCTTCTGAGGTGATTTTAGGGCTAAAGTGCCGAATCCTGGGAATGCCCGAAATCGGGGTTTGACTGCTTTTTTCGACGTTTTGGGTCCTGAAACGCAGGAAAAACATGTTTTTAGGGCGCGGAAAGACATTTTTGCAAAAAAAATTTTTTTCGAACCACAGGGGGGGTATCATGGTTTTTTAGTCAAAATTTGAAAAATTTAAATTGGCGCCTTTTGAATTTAAAAGGGAATAAGGGCTGTATTGGGAGGGGAAGGGAATAAAAGGGGCCACTAATCACACAGGGCCCACTAACAAGAAGATGTTGAACATAGTTTTGAATACTGGGGCCTACCGCATAAATAAACTCTGGTATGCATGCTTTTTCATGCATCCAGAGTCACTTTCGAGTGATTTGTGTCTAAGGTATGTGGGTGTGCGCATCTCAACTCAAGCCCCAAGCCCCTGCGCCCCGAAGGGGGCGCAGGGGGCTTGAGAGTTAGAGATGCGCGCACACACTTACCTTAGACATGATTCCGAGAAGTACTCTTGACCATAAAATGCATATAGAGTCTTTTTTTGCCACGGCCCAGTTGAAAAACATGGTGAGGCAGTCGAAGAATATAGATAATCAAATTTATAATGTTCTGCCATAAAAGTGGCCCCCTTTTATTCCCTTCCCTCCCAATACAGCCCTTATTCCCTTTTAAATTCAAAAGGCGCCAATTTAAATTTTTCAAATTTTGACTAAAAAACCATGATACCCCCCTGTGGTTCGAAAAAAATTTTTTTTGCAAAAATGTCTTTCCGCGCCCTAAAAACATGTTTTTCCTGCGTTTCAGGACCTAAAACGTCGAAAAAAGCAGTCAAACCCCGATTTCGGGCATTCCCAGGATTCGGCATTCCTGCCGATTTTAGGTCGATATAGGGTGTTTGGGAACATTTTAAAAAAGTTGATTTGGGGTGGGGTTGGTATATGCAAGTAGCGCCCACTTTTGCCTAATTTAACAACGAATCAAAATTGTAAGCTTTCAAGGCATTCTAACATACTTCATTGCGTCACTTTTTTAAAGCAATAGAACAAACAAGGTGATACTGTATCCTGCATGTTTGATTTTCACCTGCTGTACCTACCACTTTTCCTCTTCAAAATTTCCAAAAAAACTCAGAAATTCAGGCTTAATCAATAGCCCAAAGCAGTTTAGCAAAGAGAGACTGGGCCCGAAATTAATAAAATATGCCCCACTTCCGCAGTCCAAAGCCTTTTAGAGAGAAAGAGAGGCCTTTTAAATTAGCTGCCGCCGGCGCTTCTTCTCCTCAACTCATTCAAGGGTGGTGGAATTGAAGTGAAATGGATTCCTCCAAGGAGGCTAAGGCACAGCAAAAAGAAGAAGCTAGTCCTCTATAGTTGTTTTCAGTTGGGCTTAGCAGCCGCTCTTCCTGCACCACTTACTGGTGTTGTGTTTTTCCAGTGCTGCAGCGAGTCTTCTGTCTTTCTTACTGCACTTGCAAAAAAAGATTTATTTTTATTGTACACGAGAAACTGATACTGTGGCCAAAAGTTAGCGCCTAAATTTTGTACAGCCTTACAAAGATTTAAACTTTCCGTGTGCCGATCAAAATTTCCCATTGTATATTCTTGTACAAATCTATTCTCTTCTGTATTTTTCAAGTAATAAATGTACGAATAATTTTTCACTAGCTTTTTACTGGGTTGCTGAATGAGAGTATTCATAACAGTTAATTCTCCATATATTGCGGTTGCTGAAGACTTCGAAACGCATGACACGAGAATGCGAACGTGAGAGTTAACTGCGTGGTCAATAATGCCATATGCTGAGAGTTAACTGGAGAGTTGACTGTTTGGAGAGTTGACTGTATCGGGAGAGTCAACTGTGTTAAAGAGTTGACTGTCGCGCGAATTTCAGCAACTCTACTATTCACGACGAATAAACCTTCCCTTCAAATTGGCTTTAGTTTTCTGTTGATTTTACTATGAAAATCAAAGCGAGTATTCCACAACTCAGCCCTTTTTACATGAAATACGGAGATATTATCAAAGATTGGGTTGTCTTAAGAATCAAGAGAAAAATGCAAAACTGACTAAATAGTTCAGCAAGTATTTCTGTAAGAGACTTTTTCAAAACTTAAAATTGAATTAAAATTAAGCATGGTGTTTTTAACATACCTTTCCTATAGATCCCTCAGACAAGTTATCAATAAACCGTAGATTTTTGTCTCAGCAAGCTTTTGAATTGCTATCTGTATGATGCGGAGATGCATGCGAAGAAAAAACAATGTTTTAACTTGCAGGGGATCTCTTAAGGCAATACGATATGAATATTTTACAAATTCTTATGTAGATTACTTTTAAAAAACTTTTTTCAAAACCATTTTTAAAACGGTGATTATTTGACAGCAGCCAGTGGAGACTATGACCAGCCAGCAGTTGCGACTTAGACCTAGTGACAAATCACCGGTGACGGTTAGGATCCACCCCACTACAGCTTTGAATAAATCATGTTGTTAAAACGACAGTACCCAGATAGGGGGTCGATGTGTTATATTTATATTGAGTTTTTTATAAGATTTTTATGGGCTTTAGAATTTAAAATACTGTAAGACAGATTCAATATGTGAAGCCCAACCAATGGTTTAGTTATGTCCTTTGTTACACAATTTTCTACCGGGTGCTAGCAGAGGGTTGAATACATTTCACGGCCTGTCAAACACGTCAGATGACCAAATCGGGCTTGGCGTTCTGTTTTAATGAAAATTCATTTTTTCATTTTTAAATACTATCGACAAAAATATGCTCAATTTTACGCACTAAATATTCATAAAACTGGTTTTTTTGATTTTCTATGGATACTTCTCGTCTAAAAAGTCTGTTTCAAATTCAATTTCCCCTATTTAAAGGGAGGACGTACTTTTATATACGCATTGTCTAGGTCATAGGTTCAAATCCGCCTGGGTGCATACCCTACTTTTCACCCAATTTTTCATGTTTTATTTACAAGTTTGGTGTCGAAATGATCTTCCGTCTCTTGACTATCCAACAAGGCCATCAGCAAAGGTTTTAAGAATAATCATGACTGAGTTGCAGGCCAAAAGCCACTTGAAATACCGGAAATTTTTTTTGCTAAATCGTCCACTTTCTCGATGAGAACTGCACATTTGGAATAACTGTGACGTGCATAACAAAGCTGAGTGAACGTACTACGACCGTGCCAGACAGAAAATTTTTTTTACAGATAATTATTAAGAAATAACTTTTTAAGTTAGCAACTTGACTCTGCCAAACCGATTAATTCAAACTTTTAATTTTTTTAACTTTCTTACATTTATAAGAGAGCTTGATTTTTTTCAAATCGAAAGAGCAAACTTAGAGCTTTTCTGTGGTATCAAAAAAATCAAACAAAGCTTACCTAAGCAAAGTTATAATCAAAAACATAAAATGCTAAAAAAAACAAAAAAAATTGAATTCAAAATGTATTTAAAACGAATTTGTCTCTATACGAAGATCTCGATTTGGTCTTTTGACGTGTTGGACACGCCGTGATTCACAAGTGAAAAGTTTGAAACTGATGAAAGTGTCATACAACCCCGTCATACCGCCCCACGCCCTAGGTTATCCCAGATTTTCGCCTGGCACTGCCCATGCAGCGGGGCGATGCGCCGCGGGTCATGTAGCAGTTCCAAACAAAAATTTAAACCATTGTGTTTCTACGCGATTTCTAAGGCCAATTTGATTGTTTTTTTTTAAAAATTGAAGCCATTTTGCAAAGCGAGCGCTCTGAGATCCGAGTAAAAATCCGAGAAAATCCGAATCCGAGCGCTCTGTACCTCGCCGCAGCAAAAAATTCCACCTTCGCCCCGCCCCACGCCCCGGATTTTTTTTCGTGCCAGGCACCTTCCCACGCCGCAGAGCATGGAAGTGCGGGGCGCATTTGAAGCGCCCCGGGGCGGGGCGGAGCCATCACTGGTCTGGATGCTACTGTGGTTCAAGAGCGGTGAACTTCCGTAAAATTATGTTTTCTGTCATGGTGGTCGAACAACAACAAATCTCAGTCTACTAAAAACTTTTTGAATGGGTTACCTAAAATATTATTTCATTTTCAACATTGTATCTTCCATTCTTCCTCTGCTATATAGTCAAGGTGATACCAATAGTGGTGCTGAAAATTTAAAATTTTTAATTGGCGTAACAGCCACACCTCGAGCTTTTTCTGTTGGTTATGCCACATTCATCCAGTTAATTATTCTTCTTCTTCTGCATCCAGCAACCACTTCTCATTACCGAAAACAGCAGTACTAGTGGTGGGAGCACTGAAAGAAGCTAGTAATAGAAACAAAAAATAATAAGAAGCAAAGCATCAATACCAAAAGCCTTCCAGACGAAGATGGAGCTCGACTATTTTGGCAAGGGTAGAGTTGTAGGTAATCCTCTAATGGAATCACCACAATCGACCCAGAGAAGAAGAATACTCCTCCTCTTCCAACTGCATCACCCCCTCCCCATCTATAGAAAATATAAAAGACAATATTTGTGGCTATAAATGAGTGCTAAGCTGGCATAAACAGGCGGCTAGGCAGTGACAAGCCAGAACAGTAGGATGAGAGGTTTTTATTCATAATTTTTTTTCATAAATGTGTGTTGAGAGTAGAAATCAAATTGACAAGGGAAGTATCTAATGTGTAATTCTAGATAAAATTGTACTTTTTACATTGTCTATTCTTGTAGAGAATCAGCAGCTGTCGTGTAAAAGTGGCTGGCTAGACCTAGCATCATAGTGAAAATTTTGAGAAATAACCTTTTGAAGTTACAGAGGTATTGCTGTTTCGACAGGTCGATTAGTAGTTGGTTTTCATAGTACTTTTTTTGTTGATAACCTTCTAAAATAGATATTTCTGACGTTCTGAATATCTTTTTCCTGCAAACAAAAAAACCGGTCTACAAATGATTAGAAAACAGTGTTTGAGAGGATGGTGACCAGAATTGGTAATTTTAGAAAGGCTTTAATCCTAGGATGGCCACCTTAAAAAAGTCACTTCTGGTCTTGTTGGATAAACGGCTCTAGAATCGATTTTTATTATCTTTACTATCCATGTTACATATCAAACGAGAGAATAGACTCTGGCAGTCAAAGTGGCTTTGATTACTCATATCGGCCTTTAAATGTTGACAAAGGGTCAATTTGAAAATTACTATCAAAATAAAATGTTACAAATAGTCACAATGTGTCCATCCTAAGGTTAATTAAGAAGGATATTTGAAGACCAGCAACTAAGCTAGCTCGAAACAGCACTATTAACTCTCAGGCTAGTCACGGTGGTTATAAAAAACGGAGCTAGGTCAGTTCGAAACGGTTTTTTTCAAAATTTTTCATACTTTTTCAAATAAAAGTTCTTATTTTAGCAACAAAGTTTTTTTGACGTTCCCTAGTAGCCGAAATTTCCTCAGAAATTTGTATAAAAACACAGAATTTCAAAAATGCTTGTGCGCTGAGATATGACCCAAATTGAATGTGGCATATTGGCACTCCAACTTCAAGTCATATCTCAGCACACAAGCATTTTTTGAAATTCTGTTTTTTATACGGATTTCTAAAGAAATTTCGGCAACTAGGGGATGTCAAAAAAACTTTTTTTGCTAAAATAAGAACTTTTGTTTAAAAAGTATGGAAAATTTTGAAAAAAAATCGTTTCGAACTGATCGTTTCGAACTGACACCGTTTCGAACTGACCGTACACCCAAAAAAATATGAAAAACGTTGAATCAACCCTAAGCAATCAAAGCATTTTAATGGTTTTCGCGTTGTCATGGTTCTTAGTTTTTTGGAACGCATGGTTTTTTTCCTAATTTTTTAATATATAATTTAATTAATCCAAAAAATCGTGGATGGTGGGCACAACCGCGCTTACTTACTGTAGACAAAGTAAAGTTAAATCTCTGACCTTTTTTGTGGCTTCCGATTTTTCTTAAGTCGCTCAACGTCAGTTGTTTAATCTTCCTGCCTTGAAAGCCCTTAGAAATTCCTGATTCGTTCTAAAAATCAAAGAGACAAATTGACTAAGCAGTACTCAACTGTACAAAAACATTCCAAAAAACTAATGAATTGAGTTCTTTTAATTTTTTCATGTTTTTAAAGCTTTCTGCGCATAGTAAGTGAGTTATCATTCGAGGAAGATATTGTTCTAGAACTTTTTTAGAAAGTATATTACATTTTAGAACAGGTATTATATTACACTGGCGCTGAAAATTGTCTTAGCTCTCATCCACTGTCTCACTTACTGATCCATCCACAGGCGTACCAAGGATTTTTTTGACGCGGGAGGGGGGGGGTTGGATGGTCTAAAAAGGCTAAAAAATCTTGAGGGGTCTAGACCATCTAGACCCCCTCCATGTAAGTCTATGGATCATCCATCCGAACCTAACCCTATCACGTTCTTCTGTTTTTCCATATATAGCTCTAAATGCATGCCAAGCTTGCCCAAAAGTGCTTGCAAGGGCAGAGGGAGCAAGCAAAGCAAGCTATTCTGATGAGCAGAGAAGGGGGTATGTGTGTAATTCCATTAGTATTGCTTTTGATCTGCTGCTCTGTGTTTGCCCTATAGAAAAACATTCGAGGCATGGGGTGTATGTGTTTGGGTTTTACACCCCTGCCTATTTTTATTCGAGCAATGCCCTGAGGAAGAGTTGGCATTGGTTGAAGTCTGGCAGAAGAAGACCATCCAAGCATAGTTATCATTGACTGAGTGAGCTGTGTCGCCCTTCTAGACAACTTGCGGCCTTTTTCTTTGTGCTCACATTACTGCTACTACTCAATTTCTCGTTCTTCTTCTTTTTCCTTTTTGCTTTGGTGTGAATTATTTGGTTGTTTTCCTTCACCCAGCTTTTGACCTTTAAGTTATGGAGTTAGATATTAGCTGTAAAATTGATTTTCTCTGAGTTTTGGTTCACTTCATTAACTATTTTTTGAATTTTTGAGTCAGCGTAGTTGTTTCACGTTTTTTGAAATAAAACCCATATTTATTCAGGAATCACATTATCACCATATCTTACTTCCATGTCGAAGCTTCAGTTTTTATACAGTCTCTTTTATACAGGGTGGCCCAAAAAAACCTGAAAAAATTCGAAAATTTGAGTCAAGGGCTTCCGCGCACCGTCTGATATACATATTTTTAGGAGTATGTTTAAATAACGGTTGTGAGGCCGGTACCAGTACTCTCATCCTGCCGTAGTCTTAGGTCTAGCTCTCGTAGCATGAGATTAACGCGGCTCGCTGCACAGGGCTAACTCACTAAGTGGTTGCGTCTCATATATTGCTTGCCTCGAAGCTGACCTTATGATCTAAGACTGCAACCGTCCATCCTTGTTACACCAAATTCAATATAAAAAATAGAGACACGATGAAAAAAACAATAAATAAATGTGACACGCAAAATTTCAACGACTGTACTGTCTACCGTATTTTCTCTAATTATACACCACCCCCTGATTCAAAATCGTGTTCTTGACAGCTTATCTACCTGGGTATAAAAAAAAGTAAAAAATAAAATTGAAATTGCGCGGAATTATCCGGTGCGGAAAATTCGCCCTGCCTAAAAAACAGATTTCCCAATTACTCGATTAGTCCAAAATTTGAAAATCTGACGCTAGTAGCGAATACCCCCCCCCCCCCCCAACGATTTTCACTTTTTTACTTCAGTAAAAAGTACCCAAATATATGTCCCAGACCCCGGAAAATGTGCGCAAACCTAAGCCTAAACTTGTTGTTTGCAAGGGTAGTTACAGCAATTTTTAAAGGTCGGATGCTTGGGGGGGGGGGGGGTATTCGCTACTAGCGCCGAAAATCTCAGCTACTATTTCTACAGTTAGCATTTCACTCTGCTGTGCAATGTCTCAAACTGTTTTCGACTAATCGACTGAATGAGTCGAAGTCGGCTATTCGATTGGAGAACCCTAGTTTTTATCAACCAATCAGACCGACTATTATCTAGCCTTACCAATGTAATGTCCCACTTTTGTCTTGTCGAGAGATCGCTTGTATTATCAAAGCCTATTAGAATTAAAAACTTAGCCTAGCTTGTTTCATCTCAGATGTTGTACCATCAGCCTACTGACTTATGCGTTCATAATTCTTTCCTCGACATTTGACTTCTTACCTCAATTTAAAGCCAAGATTTCGGTGTTTTTTTTGTTATAAATTCAGAGCCCAAGATTGAATAATTACCTTAATATACTTATTTTCCTCCTATCTCATGCAGCGCAGACCGCCTATAGAGTTAAAGAAGCCCTCTCCAGAACTGCCTTAGGCTGGCACCTTGGTCGCCTAAGTTTTTTGCAAAAACCAAATTTTTGACAGAACATAGACATGGAAAAGTGCCTTATGAAAATTGTAAATATTTTTTTGAAATCGGAAATTAATTTGATTTGAAAATTTCCGAATTGTGAAGGAAATTAGACCTGTACCGAAAAATTGCTTTCTGATAATTCCTAGCTCATTTTGAAGATAAGGTTAGACTTGTGAGCTTGACCCTCTCCTTCATTAATAATACTACCACTTTATTCTTCGCGTTTATTTTCACTTCACACACCTAGTATTTTCAGCTTTTTCACCAGACAGACCCATATATTCAGCATTATATTACACATCAATCAAATGCCTTGCCAGATGTCCTAATCGACTAGTTAAGTCCATGTCCTCCAGGCTGACCACCTAGCCATTTCAGCCACTCTCACACTTCCATGAAAACTGCGGTATTTGGCCATTCGGATAGTGATGGTGACTTTGGAAGTTCAGTAGCTCCACCGCTCACCTTCACTCCACCCGCTTCCCTGTGTGCTGGAGGTGGAAGAGAAAGGAGTGGAGGGAGTGGCAGCTTAAGTGGCGAGCATTCCTTCCTACTCCACCAACGCCGTTCAGCCAGTGCACACCCATCCAGTTTAGCACTTACTTCTGCCAATGCAGCTGCAACTACACCTTCTAAAGACATTGTAGAGCATTCATCAGGTGGTAGTGGAGCTGGCTTCCACGCTCCACCTGGGTTCAGACCACATACCAGAAGAGCTTCCAGAATGACAAATGTTGGTGAACATGCTTTTTAGTGGATTTTTTTAAATCGACAAACGTCATCAAAAGTCTTACTAGGCGAAACATTGTTTTTATTTCAAACCAGATAGTCCGAAATGCCCCTTCATAGTGGCGAAAAGCCGAAAAAATCGGTTTCGGTAAAGCGGGTAAACTTTTTGCGAAAAATCGATTAAGCGGATCAGAATTCCAAGTTAATGGTATTAATTATTCAGAATTCCAAACTAATCTACTATAAACCACTTCTAAGAAACGATTCTAATTGATTAAGGAGGTTGAGAAATAGATTTGGGGTGCATTTTGACTATTTTTGAAGTAAAAAATTTATTTTATTTAGCAATTATTGCCGTTGTGAATCGAAAAAAACGATTTTGACTCAAATAAAAAATAGGGGTCCGAAAAAACTAAAAGATCCTTTGAAAGAATAAAATTGCCATCCCTGGAGCAATGGCTGTAACTGGTGTACCAAAAGTTTGGAACCGACTTTTGAACTCATTATTAAAAGTAAAAAGTTTGCTACAAGAAAATTTCAAAACGTAAGTTTTGTAGCTCCGTTAATTCTCTTTCGAATAGTTTATAAAGTTTTTTTGGAATATTCAAAAATAGTCATCATTTTGGTGCAAACACTTATGAAATCATTTTGAAAAGTTGACGAGCATTTTTATCACCTTAACTGGTCAAAAGTTCAATTCAGGGTTAGGCGCTTCAGCAACATTTTAGCACTGTGTTATAGCGCAGTTCAAGAGAAATAAGACACATTTTACAGAATAGTTCTCAAAAATCTGAGTGTTGAGATATGATTTTTTGGAAAAAAAGAATTTAAAAAAAAGACGGTGCAAAATCCAAAAAATTGAAAAACTTGGATTTTGGTCATTTTGAAAGAAATTATTTTTCCAAAAAATCATATTTTCAACACTCCGATTTTTGAGAACTATTCTGTAAAATGTGTCTTATTTCTTTCGAACTGCGCTATAACACAGTGCTAAAATGGTGCTGAAGCGCCTAGCCCTGAATTGAACTTTTGACCAGTTAAGGTGATAAAAATGCTTGTCAACTTTTCAAAATGATTTCATAAGTGTTTGCACCAAAATGATGACTATTTTGAAATATTCCAAAAAAACTTTATAAACTATTCGAAAGAGAATTAACGGAGCTACAAAACTTACGTTTTGAAATTTTCTTGTAGCAAACTTTTTACTTTTAATAATGAGTTCAAAAGTCGGTTCCAAACTTTTGGTACACCAGTTAGAACAAATTTTCGCTGTTCCTGTTCTAAGTATGATTTTTTTAAAAGGCCGTAGACAAATACCTTTGCACTAGGTGAATAGGTGCGTTACAGGCACCTTTTTGCCTCACAGGCATCTTCGCGGTTCCACCTGGCAGATGCCATTGGTATTTCCCAGCCATGTTTGTAAAATTTCATGAATTTTCTCACAATACCCCCCGATATTTAACTTCTCATATTCTTATCACAGCATACCTAGATCTAAATGTTAAAGGTCCTCCGCCGTTAAGAGGGCTTTCCATTAAATACAAACTTGCCTGATAAAATATTTCTGAAAAAAATGAAAGCACTGACAAAAAGAGACCACTCAAATAGTGACATACACAGCCGACCTAATACTACGCGGTGTTTCAAGAAATGTGGACACTTTAAATTGCCTTTAACTTTTATTGTACGACGTTTTTTGAAATCCTGTGAACGCAGACCGACTCAAAATTTGATAAGAATTTATTAGGTATATAATGTCAAAACACGTCAACATTTTCGCTTGCTGCCCCTATGATTTCGGCCTAGCTTATCCAGACATCATTCAGAGACCACGATCCAAACGATAGGGGGGGGGGGGGGCAAGAGAAAATCGTGGACGCTACTGGCTTATACCCCCCCCCCCCCAAAAAAGCTACTTTCTTATACCCCCCGAAAAATCGGACCTACTGTCATATACCCCCCCCCCCCAAAAACTGACTTTTTTGGAGTGTCTAAAAACCATTTTTATGCAGTAATTTTGCCATAAGGGGACCAGAAAAGCAGTTAAAAAGGGATTATGGGCTGTATTGGGATGGGAAGGGAATAATACAGGGCCACTTTTTTTAGCTGCTTTACCATGTTTTTCAACTCGAGCCGTGGCAAAAATAGACTCTATGTGCATTTTATGATCAAGTGTACTTCTCGGAATCATGTCTAAGGTAAGTGCGTGCGCGCATCTCTAACTCTCAAGCCCCCTGCCGTCTTGAGACGCCCCAAGAGAAGCCTTGAGAAGCCCCAAGCCCCTGCGCCCTCTTCGGGGGCGCAGGGGCTTGGGCTTGGAGTTGAGATGCGCACACCCACATACCTTAGACACAAATCACTCGAAAGCGACTCTGGATGCATGAAAAAACATGCATACCAGAGTTATTTATGCGGTAGGCCCCAGTATTCAAAACTATGTTCAACATGTTTGATTTTACGACCGAAAAGGGTTCCCCCCTCTTCAGGCCTGGGGCTACGAGCCAGAGGCTCAGCCGCCCAAATTTTACACGACAACCATCGAGATCCACCCGGCTGATCGGTTCGATCATTTCGAGGACTTATACTTTTACGTGCACCACAAGTGGCTGGGTTTGAAAGTGACTTCAACGCTAAGAGAATTAATACTCTTTGGTACTTATAGAACTATAGAAGTGGCCCCTGTTTTGTCCCTTCCCCTCCCAATACAGCCCTTGAACCCTATTTTAATTGCTTTTCTGGACCTTTTATGGCGAAATTATTGCTTAAAAATATGTTTTGACCACTCCTAAAAATCTTGATTTTTGGGGGAGGGGGTATAAGCCAGTAGGTCCGAGGATTGGGGGGGGGTATAAGAAAGTAGCTGTTTTTGGGGGGGGGGTACAAGCCAGTAGCGCCAAATCGTGTTTTCGACATTATATAAATACCAAATAAATTCTTATTGAATTCTTAGTCGGTCTGCATTCACAGGATCTCAATAACGCCCTACAAAACAGTTATAGGCTTTTAAAAATATCACCATTTCTTGAAACAACCTCTAAATAAATATTGAAAACCATGAGTGCCTCACGACCGTCCTGCACAGCGTGCAAAATATGTCTTTGAATTTTTTAATAATAGGCATTTCTGTTGGGTTGCATAAAAATAAGGTATCTAAAAAAATATGTAATTGGACGACCATAAATAGACATGAAGAGGCAAACGTATTATGTTGCATATTTTAAACCTACAAGCGTTAGTTTCTTTCACCTTAATTTATTTGCACACAGAAAATCTTTTTCTGGTGAATATATGGCATTTGTTTTGTGATTTGACGTAATTTTTTTTAGCACAGTGGCATTTTTTAATAGTTATCGATTTTCTTTATTATTGCTGGCCAAATTACTGAGGTGGGAAAAGTAGGGATGCTTTATTTGATTAATAAAAATTCTATGATTCTCTTTGGTTCGGATCCGCCTAGCTGCATGTAAAATTTTTTCTTGAGGAAATTTCGTTATTTACAAGATCTACTCATCAAATTTTAATTAACCACAAATTCGACATGCATTTAGCCAGAGTAGAACTTGATAGTTATTAAAATTCGGGGCCAAATATTGAATCTAAATTTTAGAAGAAAAAAAGTACGAAACTTCTCATGAGCTATCCCAAACAGGAGTGGGTGTCAGTGGGGAATGTAGACTGGCTGTATGTTCATTTCATTTGACCCACACCCTCTTTTCTATTTTTTCATCACCCAAAATGGCGGCAATAGCATCCGGCCAAACTGCTCTAGCATCTTCTTCTAATATAATAGAGATGCTTTTTCTGAAACCCACCTCCTTATTCTTTTGCCATAAAGTGGTTGGAATTTATGCGAATATCTTACATTACAGAAATACTCTATAATTTCAATTTTCAAACTTTTTTCTCTTGGTTCTCTTTCTAGTTAATTGGCTCGAAATTTCGCTTTGGAATCTGTCAAAGATATTTTTCTCATATATTGTTTCTCAAACGATTTTTACGTTTTAGGGTACCCGAAGTCGCTTTTATTTTTGAGGTTTAACGTCAAAATCTTTTTTTGGTGCTCGAAAATTAATAAGCACTGGAAAAGTGGCATTTTTGACGAAAAATTACCTTGTTTTAGCTTTTTTAGCCAAATGTACTTTTTTCAAAACTCTGAGTTACTTACTAGTGATAATTAATGATGTAATCGACAGTCGAACAAGCGAAGAAACAAAAAAGATTGTGCACAGTTGCGTCATAGGCCCATACGTGTACTTTTTTAATATTTTGTGAAATTTGTCTATATTTGCTAAGGGGTTTCAAGGATGCTTCGAAACGTTTTGCGTATTAATCAAAGAATGAAAAGCGACTTTTTTCTGAAATCTCATTGATCTAGTAAGAAGTAGTTCAAGTTTAGAGGTGTGCATTACTTCACTAGAAAGCTTAAATTTCTTGCACAAATTCTTATTTGAGTAAAAGTTTTACAAAATACTTTTGCAAGCTTTTTCACCAAAAGCCATGAAATTTCATTAGTTATCTGACCCTGAACATTTCCAGGTATACATAGAACTCCTGAATAGTCTTTTATAAACAATGCTTCTAATATGAAATCAGAAACTTAGTCTATAATTAGAAACCGTCAAATACCAATGAAAAATCAAGAATTCAAGCTACTTACTTTCTAAGGTGCGAAATCAGATATTTTCAAAAATTTTGTAGTATGATCGAAAATCGAAATTTTGTTTGGCTTATGTGTCAGTTACACATGCAGCTGAAAAAACAGCTGTATACACATAAAGGTTCATTGTTTTTGAAAGTTTCAGAATTACATCCAATGGTTTTTTGATAATAGTGCCGGCTTAAGCAGCTCTCTAACAAAACCTATCATATTGAAAATCCAAAATCATACAATCAAGGTTTGTCTGTTATTTCCGTGACGAACGTAATTCTCTCAGCCAAGTTTAACGGTTCACCTAAAGTCGTTTTTAATCTCTTTTTTTTTCGGTGTTTTTGGAATAACAAGACTACCAAATAATCTAGCTATCTAACAACAGCTATAAATTCGTAATAACGCGGAAATCCGAGAACTTATTGGGTTGGGGGCGGGTTTTTCACTTATTTAAAAATAGTGTTCAAACGACTCATAAGTAATTTTTATATGCTTAAAACGAAAGTTCCATTTTGGCCAAAAAGTTTTTTTTTTTTCAAAAAATCCGTTTTTTTGTGTGCGAAAAGGTAAGAAAAAACTTTTTTAATCGTTTTAAGCATATAAAAATTACTTAGGAGACGTTTAAGCACTATTCATAAATAATTGAAAAAATACGATAACCACCTACCCAGAATCACCCAACCATCATCCCCCCCCCAACCCGATAAGTTCTGAAATCGGGAATTTTTGGATTTCAACCGCGTTGAAAATCCTGAATTTTCGAACGGCAATCAGTTGCTCAGACCTGTTCCGATTTGAAAATTACGGATTTTCGTTTCGGTTGAAATCCAGAACTGCCGGTCTTGCAAAGCTATAATAAATCATATAACAATAACTTATTCCCGGCTATCGGAAAAGTTCGAGGACGACAACAAAGTTTTCAATTTAATTTCTTTAATTTAATTTTCAAAACTCAGCAAAGATTTTGCAGTATTTTTAATTTAATTTTTCCGTAGCCCACCAGAAATTACAATTTGATTCGGTTAGGTTCCTGACCTTTTACGGCATCTGGGTGCTGTTGTAGTTCTGACTCTGATTAAATTGCTGTCAGTTTTGAATTATTAAAAGAGCTATAAAGTTTTCAACTCCTCTTTTTCACACACATTAGCAACTTTTTCTGCTAAAAAAGTAAAGAAAAACAAGCTACACATCATTTTCTCTGACTCCCATTTCAGCAAGCAAATGTATTTGTGTGCCTAATTATCAGCCGCATGCGCTAACCCATGTCCTAAACAATGCACCTGTCATCGAACATTAAAAAATTAGAGGCAGATGGGGTGGGAAAAGCCTTCAGCTTGGCTTTATCAAGCGTTTCTAGTTTGAGTGTAGTAGTATTGGCACTATGTGGTCTTCTCAAGCCTGGCGCGATGGTTGCTCTTTGTTGGACGACGGAGGAGTTGGTAGTGCTCTGGTACCAATGAGCGGTGGTGGAGGCGGCAAACGAGGTCGCAGGACTATGCCCACCAGTCACAGACACCGTCTACAGTTCTCCTCCAGTCTACCCGACAAAATGGCTAAAAACCGCGAAAAACCCCTACTTTGTCCATGTTTTTCTCCAATTCTCATTATTTAAAGGTAAAATAAGCCTCAATATTTTTCTATAACAAATTAATTTGATCGAAATAACTTTTATATTTCACTGCCAGAAAATCTCTTCTAAAAGTGGCAAGCGCCAACAGTATCGTTATAGATCAATTTTTATTGAAACCCATTAGCTACAATAGGTTTGGAATAAAAAAGCTCGGTACTTATTAAGCATAGAAGAACTCCTAAATTTCGCCAAGATTGTCTGTTAGAGTAGTGTTTATTTGGTCTTTTTTTAAATTTTTATGATAATTTTAATGATTTCAAGAAAAGTCTTCGAAGATTCTTTGCGCATCTTATGGCACCAAAATTTGATCTATGTGCTTTGAAAGCATTTGAGTACAATTTCGGTACCCGAAACTTCTTATCAGACGGAAGTGTCCAACCCAGTCTTTGCACTCACAGTAGAGTGAGAACTTGAAAAGTGCACCAATTTTTTTTTAAAGAAAATTTAAGTTTTCAATATTAATGATCTTTAACTAATTTTTATTTTTGAGTCTGTATTGTGCAGCCAGTGAGCCTCAGTGAGCTCACTGGGAACTTTTGAGTAAGAGCGGTCAAAATCTCAAATATTAGCAGATAAAAATCATAATGTGGCTGCAGATCGCAGATCCGAAAATAAAAATTGGGTAAAGATTATCAATATTAAAAACTGAAATTTCCTTTTTAAAAAAAAGATATAGTACAATTTTTAAATCCTCACTCAACTGTGAGTGCAAACACTGGTCTAACCCCACGCTCTATAATCAGAAATATACATTTTCAAGGAAAACACCCTATTAGATGCTAGACTGTCTTCAGTTGAAGGTTAGTCGTTCCCTTGACACACTACTACTGCTTGATTATTTATATTTATTTATATTTATATATATTCAATATGAATCACCTATGGGTTGGAATAACTTTAGGCACGACTTTACCTGTACTTATCTTCGGTCCCGACCCTTATTTCTCATTTCTTTTTTATTACATTTACTTTCTATACTTTTTAAAGATAAGATTTTCATAGAGCAAGCTCTCGGCTCTCACTAATGAGTGACGAAAACCATTCAAAAAACGACTATAATCCGAAAAAATAGTATTTCTTAATTACGGTTTAGCAGGGGCGCAAGTTACTTCATCGTCTTTTTTTTTCGTGCTAGCAAAACTCTTTTTAATCTTTCAACGTTCTTTTAAACTATTTGCATTTGATCTAAGCCTACTGTGCAAAACAAGTAGCAAAAATATTTACCGAATAAGGATTATGCCATTTATCGAGACCACACCTCAAATTTATTCTTCCACATTCGAAAAATCACTTTTTCTGCTTTCTGAAGTATTTTTTTATCTAACTCATTAAAAGTAGCAAACAAAGTCCATTTTAAAACTCTTTTTCCAGACCTTCTCTAAAAATCTTCTTTACACCAACAAATTAGCCCAAATATGGTGTGGGTCAAAAAAATAAGTCGCACCAAGCATTCAATCGGAGCATTACCAAAACCAAACAATAAGATCACTATAGTAACACTAGGTCTCACTCACGTCAGCCTCTTGTTTTGGAGGCTCTGTAATTTGTTCCACTTAATTCTTCCACCTCCAAAAACAAAGCCTGCCAGTTCTTTTTTACTCGCTTTTCCGCCTTGTATATATGTATACATATGGCTGTGCAGGCGAGATAACTAATGCTACTACTGCCCACATTCCACTGGCTTGTGCCTCTCTATATCTCCAACGGCATTTTTTTTTCATGATGCATCACAGCAAAAGACTCTGCTGCTGCTACTGCTGATTGGCTCATGGCGACCACCTCGGTGCAGCAATATTTGCCGGCATTGCTGTTGCGTAAATTTTCGGTGAGCTTTTATAGAGAAAATTTCGTTATTTATACCCCCTTCCCCAGCGATTTTCATCTTTTTTACTTGAGTAAAAAGTACACAAATTTATGTGCCAGACCCCGGAAAATATGCGTAAACTCTTTATTAGTCACAACTTTTGTACGCTGGCCTACCTCCAAGCATAAGGGCTAAGCCTTAACTTTTTCTTTGCAATGGTAGTTACAGTAACTTTTAAATAATCGTATCCTTTGGAGGCGGCGGGGGATGTATTTGCTACTAGCAGCAGGATTTCTATAGTGCACTACACTGAAGCCCACGATCAAATATTTTCATCAAAATACTTATTCGCTCAATTTCCTCTGCGACGGGGATTTGGGGAAGTAGATCACTAAATGTATAGGATGAAAATGAAATATTTTGCAGAACTTTTGTCAAGGGTTTTTGCATACCTGTAAAATGCCAAAAAAATATTTTTGAGATATCAGCCAAAGATTTTCAAAATTTATCTCAAACAGTTAATTTAGAAACTATGAGAGATTCTATTTAATCCCCCTATTTTTTTGAATACAAATTCGATATAAAACAGCCAAGAGGGGAATGAAATAAAAATTTAAAAAATGGACCCTACTATAGAATCAAAATTTCTGAAATGGCAACTATGGTCGAAAATAATTGCTGTTGAAGGAAAAATGCTTAAAAGCACAGTGTCTGTCTTCATTGCTGTTGCTGAATTTTTTACAGTTTTTGTTGAGAAGCCGACTTTTTGTGATAGTAGAATTTATAGGTTCCATGCTGTTTAGAAATTTAATCATTCTAACCGCCTAACTCACCATTCCCTTACTTTTTTTATCCAGTTATCAAGACTATTACTGCACAAAAGCCAGGACTCCAGTCTTTGTTCATTTGCTCAACACCTCATTAAATTTGTTAAATATGTCTCAAACTCTAGTGATTCATTGCACGCTGACTCATTTTTCGCCTAAAGCACAAACCCTTACTAGTAACACTAGCACACCTCCGCTGTCCTGCCCCAAAAGGTTATTATTGTCCTATAGCCAGTTAGGAGAAGCACAAACACCCTGAACAACCACCGCTTCCAATATTAAACTCGCTGTTTACACAACCCATCCAGCACAACCAGCAATTCAATACATCCACAACCCATATGTAAACCATTGGCACTCCAATGACGAATGCCTCAAGCAACATTCCAATTAATTTTCCGCCGCCTAAAAAATCCATACATCTAGCTAGTTTCCAAGAAAATCTTGCAATAATTGAAGTCTAATTGCAAATCCGGCTACTTACCTGGCCAGCCAAAAATTAATTGGCTGAGGTTTGCTACTAATACTCCCTGGAGACTGTTTTTAAAGTTAATTTGTGCTGGAAAGTATGCAACCAATCAATTGTGATGGATCAGTCCAGGAGCAGCCAGAAGAATCAGGCAGCAGGAAGGGCCGGAGGGTGCGTTTGGATCTGACTCCTGTTTATTGTGTGAAAGAGGGTGTATGGTCCGCAAGAGCCACGTTTCCCAACAATAGAAACAACAGAAAGAAGAGCTGTTTGGTTAGGACTGGCTCTATGAAGACTGGGGGAGCTGCTTCAGCTAGAAGAGTGGGTTGCCTTTCTCTCTGTCTATCTTTTTTGGTCTATTTTCACAACCCATTTTTGGTCGACATAACTGAAATTTCCGATTTTTTGGAATAATCAGTCGTCTTGGCCCAATTGTCACCTAAGTCGTGATTTGGAAAAAGTGATTCGCAATTTCTGAATGGGTTACACTAAAATACACTTTTCCGTATGATAGAAAATATTATGACGTATTTTTTTCGTTTATCAAAAAACTGACAGAAAAAGGAAACCGCAGGTTGCACTGAAGACAATAGAGTACATTTGTCTGCCTTAAATTATTTTTGCCTAATACTATTTTTCCCTAATAAATTATTTCTTTACCGAGAATTAATGATTCATTCCAGTGATCTTGTTGATGTTTACAATTATCGGTAACTTGCAGATAAGTTTTTGTAAATAGATTAATTGTAAAAATGGTGAAAGTACTGCTTTTAGCTTATGTCGTATCTGTAAAATTATGATGTCACCACAAATCACGAAATTTACTGGTGTTAAGCAGTATAGTGTTAAGCAGAATTAAGCAGTATAACACTGTGTTTAATCAGTAATTCATGGGAGAAAAATAATAATTTACTGGGAAAAGTAGTGTTTCCGTGTGTGAAACTAACTGTAGCCATTTTAAGTGCATTCAGTCTTAATTTGTTTAGCATTTTATACAAAATCTCTAAAATACCTTTTATTGCAACCAAATAAGAAAGTTGACTGAAAGAATAATTGCTCACTTCTTTTTTTGTTTGTTTACCACTAAAAATACAGTTCTTCAAAAAAAATTTGGTGATCGGAAAAAAATTGTTGCTCTTATTTACTGCAAAATCTATCTGCTAAATTATTTTGAAAAAAACACTGCGAAAAATTAAAGAGTACAAGTACATTAAGGCAATCAATTTTGTTTTATGGCTCTTTACACATCCAAACTCAAAAAAATACGTTTCAAAATAAACAATAAGAAGAGTCCTCCAAACCAAATAATCTCCAAAAGATTTATTGTATTTTTTGTTTACATTCAAAAAACTAGTGAAATTTTTTTCAACCGTGTCAACCATTTCTAGGGTTTCTTAAAACTTTTGACCTGGACTTTTTCATGTTTTTTTATGTTTAGTCAAAAATAAAAAACTGGCCATTTATAGCCGCTTTTCTCTTCACGAGCCATTTCAGAAGAGGATCAATCCACCCCTCCAGCCTCCCCTCCCAATAATCACTCAGCTACTACCAATAACAACAATGCTTCTGCTGCTGTATCCCCAAGCCACAGCTTCCTGTCCCAACGTCCATCAGATGCATGCTCCCTAACTTCAAGTGCTTCCTCGCCACCCACCCTTGGCGAGAGACGAGCATTACTAGCTCCAGCCCCTCAATCTGCGGCTGCTAGAAGAGCTAGCATGTTTGTTAGGCGAATGAGCATGGCAATCCCCTCTCTATCATCAGATCCACTGCCTCCTTCAGTAGGGCACAGTTTTTGGTATTAAGTAGCTGAAAAATAAGGGAATCTGCATTGGGGGCCTTAAATTGAACTTCAAATCGCAAGCTGGATTAAGCGAGCATGTAAAACAATCATTTACCTTAACCTTAAATTCTCTTTTGCTAATGCTTTTGTGCATTCAATTTTTATTTATTTATTTTGCCTTATGAAATTTTTGCTGCAGTATTTGAGTATAGGGAAAAAAATTATAACGGGTCCAAAAATTTTCGGGTAGAAAACTTAACACATGCGTGATGCCAGTGGTTTGTTCATCCGGTATGAAGGAAGTTAGGAAATACAATATGCTTTCTGGTGGGTTGCAGAAAGTAATTTTCATTCGAAAGAAAATTCAGGTAAATTTAAATTCCAAATTCAACAAAAATACTATTGTATTTTGAATATATAACAACATTATGTAACTTATCCAGCACCTAGTGTTCCACCACGATCTTTCCTCAACCCTATTCAGCTATTATTTTTATTTTTGTGAATGATTTTTCATCTGTTCTATACTAGACAGCCTGGCTACAAAATAATATTTAAGTCTGGCTTCAAAAATAAAAAGTATTCAAACTGAGTATTTTTTTCGCCTTTCTCTGTATTTGCAAACCTAATTATGTGTTGTTCAGTTGTTTTTCTGCCTTTTCCAGCGTCAATTTTTATCACACCTAAATAGCCTCCAAGCATTCTTACATTCAATGTGAAGCAAACGCCAATTAAAGGTGTGCCTTGCTCCAATACACTCAATTAAAGGCAGCCCCATTTGGAGGCAATAGCTCACAAAGGTGTATAATTAGGTAGGCTATTTGCCACTATTTGCTACTAAATCAGTAGTAGCAGTTACAAGCAAACCGCCATTTTCTTTTCCTCTTCAGACTCTTTTTCCACTACTACTTACTTACTTTTGACAAAACACCCCTCCCTCCGAATTCGGCACAGAAATAATATGGTTGAAGTAGTTGGTGGTGTCCTTGACAGCCATAGCTAAATCTTTGTTTTTCTCCAGCCACCACCACCGCTACCGACAAATAGAATCTATTGTGAAGAGCAGGATATAGCCGAGTGAAACCGCGAAATTGCCCTGAATGGCTGTTTTGCTGAATTGGGACCAATATCCTGGTGCTATTTTCCCACCATTAGCTTAAACCAGAAGGAAGTTTCAAGTGTTCTTTTTTATCCTGCACCAAATACAACAGCTATTTTCTTATTTTTTTCTGAGAAATTTTTTTATGGGGCAATCAATACTCTAGTTACTTAACCATTTTTGGAACTTTTTTTTGTTGAGTACAGATTCTGTACTACAGAATGCTCTTATAAGTTGGGTTGTCAAAAAAGTTTTCAAAAAGGAGCAAGCCTTTTTACTTACAAAAAACACACGTAGTTTCTTTGATGTATCTGTCAACGCCCATCAGCAAGAGCCTATCTACAAATTTGTGCAAAAAAAATTGGTCAATGGGTTACGAAACTTAAATATAAATGTTGCTATGTAATAGGCCTCACGCTGAAATGACTTTTCGGTTGATAACTGGCTTTCAATTTTTTTTCTTATAACAATAAATCTTAATTCCTGGGTGGGTTGTATGATTCAAATATTGAAAGAAAAATTCAAAATTTGAAAATCATCAAGCAGTTAAGCTACGTAATTGATTTAAAATTGCTGTTTTAGAACCCACTGAAATTTTTCACTATATTTCAATACATACGTAAATTCCAGGCTGTATAAAGGAATACATAGCCCATCCAAAGTTCATCCTATATACTGGGTAAAACTACTGTGTAAGCTTTTTTTCACTGTCGATTCAAAAAACTCGTTTGTTAAAACTCGGACTCCCGAGCGTGACTTCTGCTGATCCTGATGCAGAATTTCACGCTGAACATGGTGGTGGAATTTTTTTTTGAAAAAAGTAACTGTATGGTGGTCAACGGCCTTTGTGAACGATCAATGTCACGATTTTTGCCTATGCCACTTCAAAGAGGTAAAACATGCCACTGTTTTAATTTATTTTTCATATTTAATGTGCAAAAGAAAGCGCAGATTGCGAGCTTTTAAAAGACATATCATCGAGGTATTTCTGACAATCGAATGAAAAAATTCGGCTTAGAGAAACAACTGTGTTTTTTTTTCAAAGAAGTTGTTCATACAAAAATACGTAAAAAAGGTGTGGAAACGCCGTTTTTTGTTATATTACAGTAGCGCCAAAACATGTTTGAAAAAAGTCTGCTCCGAGATACAAACCGTCGAAGTCATAAAGGAGAGGGTGTGCTCGGCGTTTATTAGAAGGGGTCCTTAATTAGAGCAAATTTGGTAATCTCTTTGTCCGCTGATGACTATTATGGATGGGTAAAAAAAATTAATTGCATTTTTCTGAGCTAAATTTCATCGTTGAAAGTCTTTAGAGAATATTCGTTATGCTGATCACGGATTGCTTATCTGGAAGCTATCATTGAGTTCTTAGGGCCTTCGATTTTTCCGCGAGCTTTTCCGACGACCGCTTATTGTAGGAACTTTTTTTGGAAATAACTTTATTCGCTCTATTGGCAGTTACCGTATAACCTCTAATAATTAGGCACCCCCTAATTCAAAAACGTGTTCGTGGCATTGTGTTTTTGACCCACTTTTTGGTCACTTCTCTCAGGCAAGTTACCAACCATTTTGTAGCTCATCTCACTAGCTACAAAATGAGTGGTAACTTGCCTCAGAGAACTTTCCAAAAAATGGGTGAAAAACACAATGCCACAAACACGATTTTGAACGAGGGGGGTGCCTAATTAATAGAGGTTATACGGTATTCGCCTTAGTCCTTCTCTTGGTTTTTTTCATTTTCAAAGCTGAGGGGCGAGGTGTTCCAGTAGTAAGAATGAGCTCAAACACACAGTTTTTTTTCACACTTTTTCATTCCTTAAAAATTATGGCCAAACGAAAAGTGCCTAAAATCAGTAGAAAACCCTGACTTAGAAAGTTTATATGGGAGGAGTGATAGAGTAACTGATCCATGTGTTCTGTGCTATCACTCAACATGTGGTTTGCTTTGTTTTACTACAAATTAATTCTGTGCTTGCTCTCACACACTTCTTTTCTCTTTTTTTTGACACTTCCACTAACTGCAAAACAAGCTTAGTGAGCCATAAGACTTTTGTGACTCTCACTTACAATGACGACGATGGATGTCATAATCCGATCACCCGTCAATTTTTTATCAATTACTAAAAATTGCAATTTTCCCTTGGGTTTTAAAATTTGTCGAATCATTTTCTTAAAGCCCATTTATCAATATTATTCAATTGTGCACTTGTCTTTTCTCATAATTTTTGAACATACCAAAATAAGGCAGTATATCTATGGAAATGAGTCTGTAATCGAGAATCATCGAGAAAGAGAACTAACACTAACCTTGAACAGTAGATTCATGCACCTAAGTGGGCTGCATCACATTTTTTGCTACTGCTATTACTCACATTGCTGATGTACGTCTTCCAGAATGGTTCAGTTAAGGTAGGCAAATAAGTGGTATAGTGTGATAAGGAGATTCAGGTTTGACTGCAACAGCTGCAAATAAAATAAATTTAAAAAAAGTTAGAGAATTAGAGGGATGTAGATTAAAATCATTTGTTTTCAGGTGCTTTCACTGGGGGCAGATGTGCTGCCGGAGTACAAATTGCAGCCGACTCGAATTCATCACTGCACTATTGTCCACTACTCCCCTTTCAAAGCAGTCTGGGATTGGATAATCCTTCTGCTCGTCATCTATACTGCCATTTTTACGCCTTACGTGGCAGCCTTTTTGCTCAGAGAGGTTGCTTTTTTTTAATTTCTTTTACAACAGGCACTTTCTAATCAACAAGAATCTTTATCCACTCTTCAAGCTTAGTAAAACCTTTCGAACATCGCTTTTTGAAGATCTCTAAGTATGACGCCCAGATTCGGGTTTTTATACGATATATACGCATTTTGTATTTAAAATTATTAGGTTTCAAATATTTAAATATTGCGAATATTATGAAGTCTCAGGTTCAAATCCCCATGGGTGCACATCCTTCTTTACCTTCTTTTATTCACAAGTTTGTAGTCAAAATGATCCTCACACTCTTGGCTATCCGATTAAATCATCAGATCATGATTAAGGAATCCCTGGAGCTGATTTACACACTATGACCTGCTAAATTTACGAAACCGTTCGTTTGGGCGGTTTTTCTGTGACTGGTTCGATTTTTATTTCTTGACTTTTTTCTACAAGTCACGCATTTCATATACCAAAATGTAGCGAAGATTCTAAGCTTTCCTTTGAGCTATCAAACAGAGAAAAAGTTAGTACAAACTTAAAACTAGGACTCAAAAAACATACAACCATGTCCACTTCCATGCTATTCTATCTTGGACTATCCCAGACTATCCCAGAACTTTTTGGTATCGTTTTGGAAGTGTCGTTTTTTCGGAATATTAATTTTTATGATCATTCACAACCTTATACTGAAAATGTAGCCCTGCTTCTTGGCGTCATTTTCAGCATATGGTTGTGGATGAGAATGTGAATTAAAATTGCAAAAAAACGTCAGTGCCAGAATAATCCTAAAATTCTGCCCCTAAATGGTACTCTTTTGTTCCTTGGTCAAACATTCGCTAGCTACCGTGTTTTTCTGAAGTGATTCTGGTGTGTAAAAATTCTATCTGGTCCACCATGAAATTCTGGTGTGTAAAAATTCTATCTGGTTCACCATGAAATTCTAAATCTAGAAAGTCACTAAACGCGTCGATAAATAAATAAAATTGGTGGAGGTTGAGGCGATATAAAACTAAGCACGCATCATCACGCATCTAGAAGTCAGTAAAATTACTGAAATTTAGAGTGAAAAAATAGGTTATACACCACTAGGAATCGAACTTGAGTGTTCAAAATATTCGCATTATGATTTGCACAACCCCCCCCCCCCTTTAAATATCTCGAGGACTCCGATTTTGCCGATCGTTTTTCAAAAACCTCATCCATTTGCTCTAAAATACCTAAACCTCGATATAAGGTCACCCTATTTCCAAAAGGTATGACCTTATATCAGGGTTTTGTTTTTCAGAGCCAAAAGTATTAGGTTTCAGAAAAACGATCGGCAAAATCGGAGTCCTTGTCATATTCGGGAGTAGACTGTTCAGACATAACAAGCTGGTTCCAATACGTTTTTTATTGGTTTTTCAATAATGTTTGTGGGTTGTTAATGTTGTCTTATGTAGCATTTTTCAAATCAATTTTCCGACAATTTTTCAGAAAGTTCACCACTCATTTTGCGGCCAAGATTCTAATTAGTAAAGTTACAGAAATAGTCATAAATTTAATAAAAAAGGCACAGCGCTGCAGAAAAATAAAAAAAAAGCACGAACTTCCCCACATCGCGATAATACAACAAATCTTGAAATTAATATTTTGTTTTTATATTTTTCTAGACCCAAAACCACACAAGGAGAGCACATTTCACAGAGCCGTTAGAAGTAGTTGACCTGATAGTAGACATCATGTTTATTGTTGACATCATCATCAACTTCAGAACCACCTACGTCAACGAAAATGATGAGGTGAATATTGCTCTTAAAACAATTCTCCTAATAATCAAATCAAATTTTCCGGAATTAAAGGTTGTCTCTGATCCAGGCAAAATCGCCGTCCACTACTTCAAGGGCTGGTTCATTATTGATTTGATTGCCGCTGTTCCTTTCGACCTTCTCTTGGTCAACACAGATAGTGATGAAGTAAGGTTTTTTCGGTGTACAGCTAGCTTTTGATTTTTTTTCATTTTGAATATTAAAAGCACTCATTTATGCGCATTTTTTCTTGAATTTTCTTGGAAATCAGATTGAAAAAACCCTTGGATGCCGAGAAATGATAAAAAGTTGGAACACCAAGGCTTAAAAAAATAACGATAATCTTATTATAGACCATATATTTGGTAAAGAAACACAGTTCTAAAACAAGGATTCACAAAAAAATGTAATGGACAATACTTAATAAGGCTCATTTTGGGCAAAAATGCTCAGAAAATGTGGAAAATGGCCAGATTTTTTCATATTCAGTCAAAAAGGCGAAAATTTGCATAGTTTTTGTGAAAAAGTGTCTAGTTTTGTAAAAAAATGCCAGTTTTATGAAAATATGCCCAATGTTTCGAAAATCTGCCCAATTTTTCTGAAAATCTGCCCAAACTGGGCAGATTTTCACATTCTCTGGGCATTTTGTGCCCGAAACTATCTTTTTTAGGGATTTTCCAAATTTGATATTAAAAAGCTACTTACAAGACCGTTTTGTCTTTTTTGCTATCCTAAGCTTGAATTTCTATCTTGTATTGATTTTATCGGTTACCTGCTCTCCAATTCGTATTCATCACTTTCGTGCAACCGAAACATTAACCTATGTGAATCTAAACAAAAAAAATTGATTTCGTCAGGAATTTGAGACACCTGGTATAGGTTATTTTCGCACGATTCAATGTAAATGATTCATGAACAATTACTGGGTTTCAAGAAAATGAACCGAAATGGAGTAAAAAAATTTCTTTTTCGTGCTAATTGAGTGCAAAGAAGTTTTGGTGTAAATCGGATCTTTTTGGTGTGAATCGCATCTTTTTGCTTCCGCTTTGCACCGAAAAATATCCGATTTACCCGAAAAGAAACCTTTTTTACCAGAAAAAATCCATATCCAAGAAAAACTATTGAATAAGTGCCGAAGCTCTTATGCGCTCTGGCTCCAGCTTCCGTTAAAGTACACTTGGCCAAAAAGAACAAATAAGTCATTTTTGGTCAAAAAATGCCATTTTATCCAGTGCTTATTGTTTTTTGAGCACCGAAAATAGGATTTTTACTTAAAATCTTAAAAATTCTGAAGATTACGGGTCCTAAAAAAGTACAAATCTTTTTCAAAAGTACATTTAGAAGTCCTGATCAAAAAACATCGGCAAAGTGTTGATTCTTTAGATACATTGCACAATTTACTCGTAACTGTGGCTAACCAAGAAGTGCTTTCAAGGCATTGCGATATCTGCGGTCCTGGCTTTGCGGACGCGACAATGGTGGACGGGATCAGGCGGACGCGACATTTGCCACCCGACAAACGCGGATAGTCCTTAGCGAACACGATTTTAGCATTTGCATCATTTTGCCGATCGACAAATAAGGACTGACTTTGGCGGCCATACAAATTCAGTCGGTCGTTTGAGAACTTTACTTTAGCGGACCCGACATTGACGGACACATCTTTGGCGGACGAGACGTTTGCGTTTTTTTTGAGAGCGAAAAGTCAGGTTCGCATTTGTCGGTCCGCAAAAATCACGCGTCCGCTGAAGTCTAGTCCGCTAAAGACCATCCGCATTTATTGGTCAGCCAATGTCGATCCGCAATTGTCAAACCGCCCAAGTCTTGTCCGTCAATGTCGCGTTTGCTGAAGTTGCGTCCGCCAATAACCATCCGCATTTGTCGGTCCGCAAATGTCGCGTCCTCTGATTTCGTCCAGCAAAAATCGTTCTGCAAAAGTTGGACCGTTAATGTCGTTCCGCAAAATGTCAAGTCCGCCAATGTCTGTAAACCCAAAACCGCAAATATGGGAGCTGGAGTGAATTCTTTTAGAAAGTTGTGCTGTAGAGTGAAGCCGTAGCAAAAAATTGATAGCCGTAACCATAGCAATGTGGAACTAGCTACGAAGCACTGCATGAAAAAAATTCGACCCTAGTGTGGAATACAGCCGACCCCCCTGTCACACATATTTTTCTTTTTATAACACTAGTAAAAAGTGAGCAGGAACAGCTTGCGACGATTCAAATTGCGACAAGATCAGGTTACGACAATTCAAATTTCGACAAATTTCAATTGCGACAATTTGAATATCGACAGTTTTAAAGCCAGAGTCTTGAATAATTCCTTCATCTAAACAAAGTGATCTACAGGCTCGTAGCCATTCAACAAAACTGTCAGATTTTTACACATATTCAAGCTAAATCACAAGAAAGTACCTAGTTAATATGCTTTTTGGTGGCCTCATTGGCGAATTTGATCTACATAGTTAATTTTAGTCAGCATGATTTTTCGCTTTCAGACTACAACTCTCATTGGCCTGCTTAAAACGGCTCGATTGCTCAGACTGGTCAGGGTAGCCCGCAAACTGGACAGGTATTCCGAATACGGCGCTGCAGTCTTGCTCTTGCTCATGGCAACATTTGCTCTGATTGCTCATTGGCTGGCCTGCATTTGGTATGCCATTGGTAGCACCGAGTTGCCTCACAAGGAATTCACTTGGCTTCATCAACTGGGTTTGTCATTTACTGAAATTCGAATTTTTTTTATATTGTTTATTTGCAGCTCGCCATTTGAACGAGCCCTACATTTCAACAAATGGTACAAATCCAACGGGTGGCCCATCTCTGAAATCTCGCTATGTCACTTCTCTTTACTTTACGCTCTCAACAATCACCTCAATCGGGTTGGTTTAGCATTATTGTCTGCTACCCAGTATTTGCACAATCTTGGAGAAAACTCATAAATTAATTTTTTTCACGTTTACACATCGACGCGTTCTAACTTCAGCCATCTTTGATTCGTGCACGTTGGTTGACCACCACAGTTGGAAATTTGCTTTTATTTGAATTTTCTCAACTTTTACATTTTTATGGGCTTCAAAAACAAATTTAACCTAGTATTATTAAACCTTTTTGCGATTAAGATAAATCAATGATTTGTAGAGGGTAATAAGTTTAATTAACCTAAATTGGGTGCAGTTCACTTCACCGGGAAACACGGTTTAAAGCGCTTCAAAGTTATTTTCATGCCGTGAAACGGTTACAAAACACGTTTTTGAGTGTGGGAAAGACATTTAAAAAAAGGTTTTTGGTTTGCCTCGGTACCCCTGTGCTTTTTTTGTCATTTTTCAGTATTTTACCCCGTTTTGGTCACTGGAGCTTTGCGAAATCTGCCTCTTGAGTCTTGCTCGGAATCATGTCTAAAAAAAGTGAGTGCGCGCATATCTAATTCTCAAGCTCTGGCGGATTTACAAACCCATTTAGAGGAAACATAAATAATTTTTGTGTCAAAAATGCTGATTTCAGGTCGAAATTTTGAAAATTAGTTCACTAGGTAATGCAGATCGACAGTTTCTCCTTCTTGAGTTTTTCCCACATTTATTATTTTTTTAAAGAGAATGATTTTTTAGAGTTTCTAGTTTATTTGGACGAATTCGCTTTAATTTTTATTCAAAAAAGACACCGAATTATTCGAAAAAATTAAAGAGACTATTCAGTAAGTTAATTAAAAATTTTTTCTTCAGGTTTGGTAACGTGTCTGCAACTACAGACTCCGAGAAAATTTTCACCATTGTCATGATGATTCTAGGATGTAATTTATTTCACACTTAAACATATTTTATCCCTTTCTTTATACTTCACTATTTTCAGCACTAATGTATGCCTCAGTGTTCGGAAATGTGTCAGCAATTATTCAAAGGTTGTACAGTGGGACGGCTAGATACCACACAGAAATGTCTAGGCTCAGGGAGGTTAGTTAAAAATTCTTATCACAGTGTTAGGC
This sequence comes from Ditylenchus dipsaci, assembly GCA_004194705.1. Taxonomy (NCBI): domain Eukaryota; kingdom Metazoa; phylum Nematoda; class Chromadorea; order Rhabditida; family Anguinidae; genus Ditylenchus; species Ditylenchus dipsaci. The sequence continues at coordinate 131,294 of SADC01000063.1, forward strand.
CTCGCACACATTAGTGGACTGTAAATTCAACAATCCTCAATACAGGTGAGTGAAAGCTGTGAGCAAGGCTTGTCGACTTTTTTCAAAATTTTAAATTCATACCAATTAGACCAGTTGACTATTCGGTAGTAATGAATTGCAGCTACAACATGGCACTAAGAGAATGATTTTGGAAAATTAAAAAAAGGCCATTTCCCAGTGAGGATTGTTGAATTTGCAGTCCACCATGACCCTAGAGCACTCTTAGTGAACTGTTCGATTTGCCAACGGCCTTAAAAATAGTTTGACATGTATTAAAATTATCTGTTATGCGTAAAATAGGCGTCTGGGTTTCATAAAAAAATCAAGTGTAGAGTTTTGAAAACCCATCAAGTGAACGTCTGTTGTTTTAATTACATGAGGACTTTCTAAAGCGTATGCGATTGGTTGAAGGCATCTCAATTTTGGGGGAGGGCTGATTCGCCGCCGCGGCATTCGCTGTTGACAAAATTTTTCCGTCGACGAAATTTGCCGTCAGCTTAATTCGCCGTCGCAAATCTTCTGACCCGTCACGAACTGTTGACAAGAATGTCAAGAAGCCGGCTAATTGAGCTGACGGCGAATTTCATCAACGTCCAATTAAACCGACGGCAATTTTTTTAACGGCGAATCAGCCTTCTCCCTAATTTTTTGCTTTTTTTTTTGCCCGAAATGGTTAATGAACTGATTCAAGAAAAGGTATAAGGCAATTCTTTGCATTCTCCTCAAGTATTTTCTCGGCTGTTCTTCTGTTCAACCTCTGGTTATGAACTTTTTTTCGTTCAGTCTATAACCGAATGCTGATAAGAAGAAGAACTGAGACGAGAGCAAAGAACGAAATCATGTGGTTTAGGAGATAAAAAAATTTGAATAGAGTATTGTAAGAAATTTTAAAGAAAAACCGAAAATCCGAAAAGCTGGGCAAGTTTCCCACTCTTCGAATTGCCAAAAAATTATTTACCGTGTAACCTCCATTAGTACCCCATGGGAGATTAAGGGGGCCAAAAGTCTAAGAATTTCGAGTAAAAATATAAAATCAGAAAAGCGTAAGCGATAGATCTCGTGGGAGTTGAGAATAGGCAATAATCAGATGTTAAAAATATTTACTCTAGGCTAAGAAGTAGGTTTTCAAAGACAGGGGCGGGGATAGCGTGATGAATGTATAGTACACACATTTAACTAAAACACCTGAATAAGTATTAATTTGACAAACTTTTTTGATGGGATCTCAAATTGTCCACAGATTTTCAGCATTAAAATATGACACATAGTCAAGCCATAAAAAAATCTGTTTTATGGTCTGCAATTTTTCAATATTTTCTGTGGTTTTTAAGTAAGTTTCGAAGCCTTTTAGATAATTTTATGTTTTCGATATATTTGGTATTTGCAAATGTTGAGGACAATCCTATATAAGCTTCAGCGATTTAGCTGTATCTTCGTGCAGTCCATATGTCTAAAAAATTGACCACAAATTTTCTACTCTTGATGTTTTCTTCTATTCAGTAAAACTTCTTGAGGTTCTCCACTAAAAATTTCTCCAACGATTATTACTGAATAATATTTGATCATTTTGAAAGTGTATAACACGCTTCAAAAAAATTTAGTGGAAAATAGTGAAAAAAAAATTAGTGTCTGTTTCCATCCGATTTCCTGAAATCTCTTCTTTCTAATGCACACAAATTTTTTACAAAATTCTTCAAGCAAATAAAATAGGGCAAATAAAATAGGTGAAAAACACAAGCGCTCATCCAGTCCGCCACCCAGCTCAAATTTTCAACAATAAACAATTCCCCGTAACTATGCGTCACCCTGTTAACTATTTTATATATTCATTCACAAATAATAAAATTTCAGTTCATTCGCTTTCACCAAATACCTAATCCACTGAGGCAAAGGCTGGAGGAATATTTCCAACACGCTTGGTCCTACACAAATGGTATCGACATGAACACGGTTGGAACTTATTGTAATTTTGTTAGTTCCAGTAGTGAAATTTCAAAATTTAGGTGCTCAAAGGGTTCCCAGGTATTTTGATAATATGCCAAAGTTTTCAAAATTTACTAAAAAGCCTAATTTTTCAGACTGCCTTCAGGGTATTTTTTTCAAAATGTTTCCTTACAAAAGTTTTTTTTTATACCAGTGTGTGTTTTAGCCGACATATGCCTGCACTTGAACAGAAACTTGCTCAATTCTTGTCCCGCTTTTGCCAGCTCAAGTCCCGGGTGTTTAAGGGCGTTGAGTATGAGGTCAAATTTTTTCACTATTATCCAATCTACATTAGAAAAATCTATATTAGATTTTTCGGCCCTATTCTATATTGGGTACCGATTTTTGAGCTTGGTCAACCCTGTTTTTTTTTTCAAATTGTTTCTCCAAAAGTCTCAAAAACCAAATTTTCGCCTTGATTCCCAAAGGTCAAATTTTTGAAATTTTTTTTAAATGTCTTGAAAGCTCGGGGGGACAAATGCAGAATTTTTTTTGAAATTTTTGTACCAAACCCCCTTTTTTTTCTTTTTTTTTTTCGGAAAACTAACAATTTGTTTTGCTTGCCTAAGAAAAAATCAGCTAAAACTTTTTGTAATCTTAAAATTTTGTCTTTGGTACTGTAAATCGAGAAGAGCCAAAATTTTAAAATTACCGTTAAAGCTAAAATATGTTAAAAACCATTAAAAAAATTTCTCAAAAGCCATAAAATGCAAAGATTTTGGCAGGCATTCAAAAATTTTGATTATTTTGATTATCGAGGAAAGCAACACAAAAAACAGCTTTTTTAAATTTTCGGTTCTTATCCTTTATAGCGACTACCTTTAAAATTACTTTTTTACTTTTCATTTTGGTTTTGAAATCTTTTTTTCTGAAATCTTCTATTGTTGGTTTGAAATCAAATAAATGTTGTTATAATCAAATAATCAATCAAATAAATGTGTTCAGAAGTTATTAAACAACTCAATAATTGTCGATCCCCATTTCCAGGTTTCGCACCACCCATGCCCCTCCAGGCGACACCCTTGTGCATCGGGGTGACATTCTCACGGGTTTGCTATTCATTTTAATTAACTTTTATTATAATAATAATTATTTTAGGTCTATATTTCATTGCCAGGGGCTCTGTGGAGATTGTCAAAGATGATCTGGTCATGGGCATTATTGGTCTGTTATTATATTTTTTGCAACCCATATGGTGTGTTTAACCTTCGTTGTTGCAGGCAAAGACGAGATTTTCGGTGAGAATCCGCTGCTTTACGAGGATGTCGGTAAGGCATCCTGCAGTGTGCGTGCCCTCACCTACTGTGATTTGCAGTTAGTTCTTACTTACTAGGCTAAAAATAATTTTAAAAAATTGTTTCTTGTTTAGCAAAATTCTAAGAGACGATCTACTGGACGTGCTGGACATGTACCCTGAATTTGCCGAGACATTCTGCACCAATTTGGTGATCAACTACGATCTGAGAGATGTTGGTTTACACATTTTTAAAAATAAAAAAAAGCAAGGCTATATTATTGCCAGTTCGTCCGATCCTAAAATGGTCCAAAAAAATCAAAACACTCTGTAAAAAACCTTAAAACTTTCATGTGCTGGAATAGCCTTGACCGGCCTGCTTTAAAGCATTATTAAACAGAAGAAATTTATTCAGGTTGATAACTGTAAGAACAGGGGGTAACTCGACAATCCGAAAATTCTAAGACCGGATGACTCAACGGATGGAAATTCATAAACGGATAATTCAAAAGCAGAAAATTTAACAATAGCTAATCAAAGACCGCAAAATTCAACAGAGTAATACTCAACAATCGAAAATTTGAGCAAATTTTTAGGAAAAGGTCAACGTTTGGTCTATTTTCGCAATTTAACTAAGTTTTCTCAGTATAATTACCTGGCTTTTGAATATTATTTTGTTTAAAAATCCAACTTTGGAAAATCACTGTCTTGAACTATCCGGGTTCGAAATTATGACTATTGAAATATCTGCTTTTTGAATTTTCCGATTGTCGAATAGATCCTTCGCCACTGTAAGTCAATACCTGAATTTTTCGTATAATATAGAAATATTCTACAGTTATACGCTCTTGACTACAGTTATTTTCGGGTCAAAATGATATATTTTGAATTTTCGCTTGATGAAACCAAACCACCCTACCGCCACCCACCCAAGTCAGAGATAAAAAGTTTCAATCAATGCGTATTATATAAAAAACAAGACACATTAAAGAAGTAACTTTATCAAAAGTCAAAGAATGGAGTGGAAAATGGATGAATCAGTGGTGACCGAGTAAGAGAGTAAAGCCACCGGTTCTGGAATTCTTTTTTTCGTATGCGGTTCAGTATTAGTTGTTCCTTAGTGCTCATATTGACCATAGAAATTGGTGGAAAGTTGCAGCATTTAGCATAGCTAAACCAAAACTCGTAGGGCGTGCACAGAGAGCAACTGGGTGTAGCTGTTTCGAAAACCTGAAAATCAATAATTCAAATTGGCGACCATGCATAAAGTACAGACTCTTTCAAAAACTTCAAATTTTGTTTTGGCTAAAACTTTTGTGTAAGCCAAATGTCAAACTCGATAAAAAGTAGACCGACTGTCAGAAGCGCAGTTTTAGATTGACCCTACCTTGCTTAGATCAAAAGTTGGCTAATTAGGCGAAAAATGGGTCAACGCTTTATCCTCTTGTTGCATTGGTTGAGCTCGAGGTTTCTCAAACACAACTCGAAAAGTTTTTCTATGAAACTCATACCTTTTGTAAACCGTCGGTCCGAAACATCTAAATTCTTATGATCGTAAAATGATAGAATTAGAAGAAACTTTTTTGATGAGCTTCAAAATTAAAATTTAAAAATTGAAATTGAAATTCGGAAACCCATTTAAACATTTTCTCCTAATTTTACAAATCCAAAATTGGATATAAATCGCAATCTTCATATGCTAGCCATTCGGTGTATTTTAACACAGTGTATTCAACTTAAACTTACGCATGTGGAAATCTTGCGGGTTGTGTTTAGACAAGCTTATGGACCAGCTCAATGTTTTTTGGACCTATCGCTTTTTTAAGCTTATCTTTTTGTCGTTTTTGCAATTGCAAAATTCAACAAACAAGAAAAAATAACTGAAAAAAGTTATTGTATGAAGAAATCGACTTTTTCATTCTTGATGTTTGACGCAGTAAATTTTTGTAACATTTTCGAGGAATTAAGATTTTTTAATTAGAAGTAGTTAGGTTCCATATGCCAAATTAACCGACTAATTTAGCCACATTTTGTATATAGCCGGCTAATTGGACAACCCTAGATGTGACAGAATTTCGAAATTAGGCCTGTAAAAAGTTATGGCTAAAAGAAAAGGTGCAAAATCGTTTAAACAACCTGCATTAATCCGTGTATGACCACGCCCTGGTTATAGGACGTCATATAACCGACGCTCAAACCTAGTATAAACTGACTTACACGACGAAGATGCCACAGTAATTCAGCATACGTTCCTTCTGAGGATTGGTCCAGAGAAATAATCCAAAGTCTTTTGGTGCTCACAAAAGAACTGACTGCGCTGGGGTGGTGCAAGTAATGCATAATAGCCTCTAATACATACCGTGAAAAATTTGAACAAATAAGTGTTGTATTGTTGCGATTGAAGACGTCTGAATGGCCTAGTAGACTGTTGAAAGCATTGGCAAAATACGGATAAAAGATTGTAGAATATTTCTGACTTGCTTTCAAAGTTTTAGCCTTGCCTTGGGATGCAGTAATTTGTTTAAATTGGCCAGGGATTTCTGTGCAAAAAATATAAGTAAAAAAAAATCACTATCAAGTTTACTACAGTCGAAGCTCCATATGACGCTCTATAAGATACCCCCCCCCCCTAAAGTTCATTCCCACCTAACAACCACCTGTAAGGTCCGACACTTTTTTTTAAAATCATTTGAAATGATTCATTTCTGAAATGTTTCGCCAAATCTGGTTTGTCAGTCTATTTGAAAATATCGCAAGGATTCTGATTTCACCGATGGTTTTTGAGAAATTATATAGTTTTGCCATTTTAACCCCTAACGCTCCATATAAGATACCCCTAAAACTTAAAAAGGGCGGAAAAGTGCTGATGTTCTAAGAACACAGTTTGGATTGAGTGCATCAACAAACAAGACCTTTTTGAATAACATCTGCAATTTCAAAAGTTAGAAAAGTGACGGGCCCAAGGCGGGAACGAACTTCCGGGGGTAACTCTTTTAGAGCCTCGATTGTAGTTAAAAAGCGTTCACTGTAGTTATTGCAGATAACTCAACATGAAAATGCAACACGAAAGGAAATTGGAAAAAACGATAAGCAAAATCAGAGTCCTCGCGACATTTCGGACTAGACTGGCGGATCACATTTGGCCAAAGACTTCTAAAATGGAGGTAAAAAAAGCGTCGGACCTAGGTGGGAACGAATTTGAGGGTGTCGAATAAATGAGTTTTGACTGGTATGCAAAGAAAATCCAGCGGAAAAAAAGCTGATGTTCAAAGAATGAATTTTGGGACAGCTTGTGCTAGGCGCATTGTGTTTTTCAAAAAATTTCATATTTTTACCAATAAAATGTCAGGGCCTCAATAAACAAGACCTTTTTGAATAACATCTGCAATTTTCACAAACCTACGGAGCCATCTAGTATATCCCAGTAAATCAAAGGTTTTCACCCTGCCAAATGTGTTTTATCGGTCGATAACAGGCATTATAGCTATGATCACATAATACCCACTCCTGCATTGGATTGACGTGGTAGTGCTGCGAATATAAGCTGGGATAGGGTCGGTAGCCAGGTCTTCGAATTTGATAAAATGTTTGTTTACCACAAGGTAGCACACGGACTCGTTTATGCGAACCTCTACTTCTTGGATGCGATATAGAATTTAGTGGGAAAATAAGTGTTGATACATTGATAGAACTGGTGACTGACTGGCATTAGGTTGATTAGTTGTCTGCGTTTTCGGACAGCAAAACTGATTATTTCCAGCACAGTATCAGTGGATAGGAACATTTCGGCTAAAATAGCTTATTCCTTTTAATGAAGCATTATTGAAAAGTAGGCCCAGAAAAAGTTCAAAAAGACTACGAAAATGTGTTTTGATGGCTAGCTACCTTCAACCCTCGAATATAACGGCTTCCACCTCAAGTTCGATCCTGCCTACAGTCCGACACTTTTTTTACCCTGATTTTTGTTGGCTTTTGCTAGTCCAGTCCGACATATTGCAAGGATTTTGATTTCGCAGATCATCTTTTCAAATAAAGAAGATCCACGGCTACTCGATATAACTGTTCCCTATTTAAATTAGAGGGCCATTAAATTGAGTACCTGTAGATTTTTTTGGCAAATTATTTTTCATTTGACGATCGGCAAAATTGAAATCGCACGAGGATTTATTATATGATTTAGGACTAGTGTAGCCAAAGAAAAGTCTCAAAACAATTCAAAAATCAAAGTAAAAAAAGTGTTGGACCTTATGCGGGAACGAACTTGAGGTGAGAGACGTCATATGGAGGGTTTACTGTATTAATTAGGCTATTAAACGTGTTTGCAATATTTTTTTACATATATTTTACGCTACCTCAGCACTAGACAGCCAATAATACAGTGACTGAAATTGTAAAAAAGAGATTGGAGCAGCCAACCCCAGCAGCCACCAGTTTGCCTTGGTCCTCCAAGCTGATTTTTTTTCGGAATTTTTTTATATATTACTTTTTTCCTTGAGCTTTCACTGGTGTTTTAAAATTTACAATTACATATTTAAAAAACTAGTTAAAACACCACAAAAACAAAAATAATTAAAAAAACTAACTTGGGGACCAAGGCAAACCGCTGGGTGGCTGTTCCAGAATCGATTGGTGTGCCTATTCCAGAAATACTCCAAAAAAATGAAAGCAAAAAAATTTGTTCGTAAATATGAAAGAATACTTTGGTCTGTCTGTCGCTCTCAAAAATGACAGGTGCAATCTGATGTGTACCAATTCCCAGATTATAAACTTTTTTAAAAAAAAACTTATTGTTTTAAATATATGACACAATTTTGACAAAAGCTCTTATTACTTAATCTCAGTCAAATCATATTGCAGGATGCCCAGTCAACAAGGAAAAAACTTGACAGGCACAAGCTGTTGCGAATGTCGTCTTCTATAAATAGGGAGAAGCAGTGTGAAGGTATTTAACACTATCTAAATTTAATGAAGTATAAATTTTGCTTTAAGATGTGCGTGCCTTCTCATCCCAATTCCGCAGGATGTCTAATTCCAAGGAGTATCCAACTGAGATGCGTTCTCAAGCCACCAATTTCCATCTCCACCTTTAGAGGCTATCATTGCATTAGCTACAAGATCAGCAGGTTTGTTAATTTAACCTTTTTGCTGGATTTTCATACTGGGTTGAGCAATTTTACGAACTAAAATACTGCAGCGGCGCTGACTATCACATATCTTTTAAAGAGACCTACTAGTTAACTGTGAATCTTGATGAACAACAAATATTTCAAAAACATGCTTATTGTATTTTATTAACTGGTACAAACTCTGCCGTCACCACTTTATAGATTTTGGTTAGGCTGCCAGAATCTCAAAATTAACCTGGAAAATTTCTGACTTTCAATGGTTTGAAAAATTAGCTGGCCGATTGGCTTGCTAGAGGAAAAATGAATTAAATGTAGAGTTCTCACTTTGTTGAGACAGCTCAGCCAACAGATACTTATGAGGGTTAACTTATACAGTTGTCGGTTTATAGTTAAAGTTGACACGACAGATAACAATGATGACTAACTCACACAGTTGCTGGCTTATAGTTACAGTTTCCAGGAAAAAATAACTATGTTGGCTAACTAATACAGTTGTTGGATTATAGTTTGAGATTTTCGGAGGAATAACTCTGTTCGCTAAGTCGTATATTTGTTTGTTGATAGTTCAAGTTTAGCGAAAAAATAACGATGGGTCTCAAAGTAAACAACAAAACCGACCAATTTCCAAAGTCATAACATATCAAAATACCGGCGGAAGTCGAATTATCAGCTCTAAATTACTTTTAATGTTCAAAAAGGCTTTGTAATTTCCCCTTTGTTACCTAATAATAACTCTTTTAATCTCTCCAATCTAATTTCTGTGTGTTTCAGCACCTCCAGCCTTATACGAATCTGTAAGGCGCAGTCTGATTGAAATGACTCAGAGCAATGAAGCCGCTTCTAGCAGCACACCACCTCCAGCAATCAATGGCCAAACCAATCTAACAAACGCTGGAGAATATTCTTCTGGTCAGTTGTGCCGAAATCTAGGCTTTAAAAAATGGGACAAATTCTCTCTATCCATCAAAGTTTTGCACTATTACATTTCTTGTCCAATTTTTTTGTTTTTGAAAACAGGTTTTTATGATGTGTAATACCTATTGTTTGTCGCGCTGTTTATACTAACCACCTCCATTTAAGGCGCCAATCCCCGACCCTGCCTTCAACTAACAAGGTCCAATGGGAGCACAGGCACCAGCTACGGCGAGAATGAGCCATTACTGCTGGTGGACGCGGATGTAGATGAAGGGGAGGACAGTAGAGGAGAGTCCACTTCGCCTAGGATCATTACCTCTAACAACAACTTCAGCAATAGTGCCTATTGTGCCTTAACGCCTGTCCACCATCCAACACAACAAAACAGTAATACTATTGCACTTATTTATTTTTTATACACTATGGTTTGAATGCAGTTTGTGTGGATTTTATGAATTTTAAGTATCGTTTGAAGCTCAAAGTTGGGATTTTGAAAAGGACAACATTCGATTTTTGAGAACAAACGAAATAACTTTTGGGTAAACCATTTTTACAACTTGAATACCGTATTTCCTCTAATAAGCGTCCACCCCAACTTTGAACCCCAATATCTCAGCAAAGAGCTAAAATACTTTAAAAGCTGTTCAATGCATTTCCTTAACTCTTACGAGTTCTAGCAATTTCACTTTTTGTATTTCGAGATTTCACCTAAAATCTTGAGATCGACCTCGGAATTTTCAGATTTTTAGGAGTTTGAAAAATAAGCGCCCATGGGCTTTTATTAAAAGAAAAAAACGGTATTTAAATTTTCTTTTTGAAATATAATGAGCCGCATTTATGGGACTCGGGAATGAGAGTTCGAGAGATATGATTTCGAAAAACAATGGAAAAAAGCAGAACGAGGCGGTAATGTGACTCACGTTTTTGCCCCGGGCAAAAAGGTAACTCATCTTTTTTATTAGTATTTAATTAGAGACTAATACTCTTTGGTCAAGAAGGGGTAGAAATGTGAGCCACCTTTTTCCTGATCAGAACGGCTTAGCTTTCCTCTCACAGACATCCCATTTTAAATATTAAAAAAAAGTTTTCTGACAATTAAAGTATTGAAAAAAATACTTCGAATTCAATTCCCCTTGGGTTCTTCCGGTAAACCACCAAGTACCTACCTACCCATTACCCGAACCAAAAAAAATTGAATTTACACGTTTAAAATGTTAGAAAATAATAAAAAAAACGTTCATAGGAGGACATGTATTATTTAGACTCCTGGGCATGATTTTTCTTACTTTGATTGAGATAACTAGGCATTCTTTTCTGGAATCTTAGCCTATTACACAATTTTCGTAGGAATTTCGATAATATATGCCATTGTTTTTCTATTTTGAAATTAAAAAAATATGAAATAAATAAACCATGCATTTTCAGGCACAATAAAAAACTTTTATAAAGCATATATATATTTCAGATCCTAGTCGGGTCACATTTGCTTCTTCCTCTACAGATGAGACAGATGGTCAGAGGTACAGTCACCTAAGTCGGCGACTTGACACAATTGAAAAGTAAAACATTATTCAATCTTTCACCAATCCAACTATTTTTTTAGTCATTTGGAGCGAATGCAGAACAAGATGAACGGTGACTTAGAAGAGATAATTCGGCTCCTTCGTGTCTCAGGCACTCTGCCCAACAATACTGCTGCCAGCACTTCTGCCACTCCAAGCACTAATGCAGTGGGTCCCTCTACGCCGGGTAAGAACAAAAATGTGCGTCTTCTCTATCCGCTTTTAATTCCAATCAATTTCCTATTGTTACCATGCCGTTCTTTGCTTTATGTGTAAATGCAAAACTTTTTAAGCTTGATGTGACTTAATTATATAAAAATTAAAAAAACTTATTTTTAGTATTCAAAAGTTGAGCCAAAAAAATAAAACTTTATAATTGTATTTTGTGTTTTGGTTATGCGAAGATATGCAAAAAGATGAATAAAGCCGATAACTGTACATCATAACTGTAGAATTTCTTGTATAATTAACGAGAAATTTTACAGTTATTAACCTACAGTTAAAAAAGCCGCAATGGGGGTTTTTGCAAGGTCGTGATATAAAAATCACGCGACAGAAAGTACTCAAGATTTTTTTTCTAGAAAAGTGAGAAAAAAGTTTGTTAAAAGCGCTTTATTTGTGATTATGAAAAGAATTGAGAATGGGTTTTTGACTCACCGTGCAATTCATAAGTTGACGCTATTAAAATAGCCAAATACGAAACATTTATGGGTTTTCTCACTGATCAACCGTGTCAACTGAAAATTTAGTAGCATAGTCAAGACAGAAAATTACAAAGGATGCTAATTTCATTTTACTAGAAAACTATTTAAATTACTAAAACAAATTAACCATTTTTTCCCGCTAAAAGGCACAATATTTATAATCAATATAATAAAAGTGTTTAAAATATCACTTTACCTTTTAATTTCAGTCAGACAGATACCTGTGAATACCAGTGCTAAGCAACAGAGTGCCAGTAATATTCCTGTCACTTCAAGTGCCCCACCGACAGCTAAAGTATCCGTGCCTTCCAAAACTCCAAAAATTTGCTCAGGGTAGGTTCAATTATAATTTAGTTGACTCTTAGCCTTTTTCTAAATTTGACGATTTCAGCTATCCAACTGTGAGGATGTCCCAGTGACCAGTTTATCCACACCACCTCACAGGTCCATTCTGGAACAACATTCTCCAGCAGCTTCTTCTACATCTCCTCTGTCGCCCACTGGTAGTTCCACAACCCCTCCACACCATCCTCTATAGGTGGCAGAGAAAATGTGTCCCAAAACCCAACAACGTGCTACATTCCAGCCGGAGGGGAGGTAGAGCTGATTCAGACGCAGGCGCTATAGATCAAGCTACCATACTTTGCTTGTTGGCGAGCCCTGATGATGCTGACACAATGCTTTAAATGTCCATGCTTCGGATTGAGTCAAACCTGCAGCCTATTTTAAGATACAGAGACAATCCAAAGCTGATATCTACAAGCAAAAAAAATCATACAAGCATCTGAATTCCAACCCAATACTTGCCCGCAAGCCAAACCTCCAACCAGTTTACCGTCGATCACATGACCTAACTATGATAAAGTCAAAATTTGTGAAAAAAATGATCGGCTCATTCTCTGTTAAATCTTGGGTGGAAGATTTAACTTGAGCATTTTTTCACTTCTGTTATCTTTTGCAAATTGCTATATTGAGGAATTAAAAAAAATTCTCACAGAAAAAGTCATCAATTATATATAACACGCTTCAATTTAGTTTTATTTTCTACTCAGAATTTATTTTCTACTCCGGAGACAGATTTAGCTGGAGGTTAATAACCGTAGATATTTAGTATAATATACAAGAAATTTTACATTTAACGACGAGGCAAAATCTGACTTAAGATGAGTGGGTGTTCACCTTGAGTCAAAAAATACCATGCGAATTTTTGACTAAAACTATTTTGAAAAGGCCAAAAAATCACAATTTGCAAAAGACGGTGAAAATTAGGGTAAAAAATATTCAAAATACAGTTTGTTTTCTATTATTTCAGCCTCGAATTTGCATTTCAAAACTGAAATAGAAATAATTTTATTGCAAAAAGCAAATGAGATAAATTAAGTACAGTCGAAACACCCTTTCAAGTTCGCTTCCGCCTTGGGTCCGACACTTTTTTAGCCTGTTTTTTATGTGTTTTGTTTTTATTCTGTTTTGACAGTCCGGTCCCAAATATCGCAGGGATTCCGATTCTACCGATTGTTTTAAAGAGTCCAAAAAATTATTTCTCTGAAAAAGAAAAATCTCGGTGAACAGGCACTCATTTCAGAAATAGGGTGCCCGTTTACCAAGGTTCGACTGTACTTGTTTGCTTTGCTTTTTGTTTTTTTTCATCATCCTACTGTGATATCCTTGATGCTCCTGTTATGAAAAAAATATCCATTCAAAAAGTATTTATGTGTTTTATTGTAAATCTTTTGAAATGCAATGTATGAAAAACATAGTTGAATAAATTCCTACTTCCTCGTTTGCAATGCTCTAACTGCTAAATTGTGTTGTCGATGTATCTTTTTGTTAGGACAAATTTCTATTTGTTGTTCTTTGTGAATGCAATAATTTTGGGTATCCTTTGTTTATCTACTTATTCGACTGATTGTTTTTTTACCCGTGGCAAATTTTATATAAAGAATTTATAAAAAAATTGCAAGAATTACAAAAAAAACTTCTTGAAGGAGGGGGGGGGAACTTTATATACGCATCGCCTTTCGTCGAAAGTTCTAGTCCCTCTGGGGGTGTTTTAATTAACTTTTTTAGTAAGTTTTTTGACCTTGAGGTCCAAAAATCATCGTGCAATCGATCGCAACCATTTACAGCACTGCTTTGCTGTCATCAACTGCCTCAATTTTGCGATTTTTGGCAATGACTACCAAAATTAGAAGAAACCAGCCAAAATGATGCGTACTAGGAACTGATATTTTTGCGATTTCAATTTACATGATTTTATACAACCGTATGCTGAAAATGACGGCAAGAAGCAGATCTACATTTGGAGTGTAAGGTCGCCAATGAGTCTGTAAATTAAAATTGGGAAAAAAACGTCAGTTCCAGAATACTACCGAATGGTACTGGTATAGTCTTATTGAGGATTTCACCGAGTTGGATTTTTTATATTTTAGCCCTAACTTTATACCAACTTTTTATCTGTATGATAGCTCAAATGAAAGCCCAGAAGCTTGGCTACATTGACACTAAACTTGTAAATAAAAGGAGAAAAAAAAATAAGGTCTGCAGCCAGTGGTAGTCAAACCTGTGACCTAAGGTGATGCGTATATAAAGTTCCCCCCCCCTTTAATTGTCATAATCTGTGAAAATTCGTTAAAATAGAAAACTCTAAAGTATGCTACTTTTGATGTTCACTCTTTACCAGTGATGTATTTTTGCGATTTTTTGCTCCGGCTCTTGCTCTGGGCTCTCTGCTTTGAAAAATTTGCTCCGGCTGTGGCTCCGACGAGAGCCAGAACTCTCTATCTCAATATTTTAAATTCTAAAATTTTGTTTGAGGCATTGCGTTTTCAATCGACTTTTTAGGATGCTTTAAACAATTCACTATATCACTTGTAGCACGCAGCTAACAATACCAAGAAATAAAATATAGGCTATGTGAAAATAGGTATACAAGGTTGGGAAATGGTAGGGTGGCTATCTTTGCATGTTCCATTCTAAAGCATTCAAAAAAGTTCCGCTCAAGACAAATTTATTGATCAAATTGCAGTTTTGGGTGATAAAGCTGGGTGTTTGCTGCTGCGGCAAACCAATCTATTTTGTAGCAGCAACCATTGCTAAAGCTAATGAATAAGACTGGTGGTTCAGGGATCAGAAGTTGGAGCAGGGCATTTATTAGATAACCGCTTTACTGTTTATTTTTGATTCACCTGCTAGTGAAATTTTAATACCTTATTTTTGCCTATATGAAGTTTCGTAACAGGACAATTTTTTAACACCAAATTTTCGTAACAAATTTTTTTTTTCGATGTCTTTTGATTCATTCACTTTGACTTTTCTGTCATTGTTCGACAGTTTCGACAGTAACTGGTCTGTCTCTGGCGGCGCTAACATCGCAAAGGTGCCGTAAAACCGAGAGCGCCGTTAAATCAAGAGTGCAAGTGACGTAAAAAAGAGTGTATGTTTTCAAAGATGAGTTCCGAAGACCAAATTCGCCTCAGCTTGTCGTAAAATCGAGACTCGACTACAGTCAAACCTCGATGTAGTGGACCCCACCTCAAGTTTGTTCCCGCCTGGGGTTCGACACTTTTTTTAACTCAATTTCTAGAGAATTATGCTAGTTCTGTCTTAACAGTCTGGTCGCAAATATCGTGAGGATTATGATTTTGCCGATCCTTTTTGAATAAATATACAGTTTGCCATTTAAAAACCAAACCTCGATATCTCCTTTTAAAAAATTAGAGGGCCACTATATCGAGGTTTGACTGTACACTCAATGAGTTACAGTGTTACAAAAATCTTTTTACCTATGCCGTAGCGCAGTTCATGAGCTACAAAACAATGTTACACTTTTTTTGTTAAATCTGAATGTTGAGATATAACCCTTTGAAAAAGTCAATTTCTAAAAAATTGAGCAAAATCCGAAAAACCAGAAAAGACTCGGGTTTTGGCCAATTTTTAAAGAAATTAAGTTTTTTCGAAATTCCGCGATTTTCGAAAATTCACAAATTTCACTCATAAGTTAAAAATGGTAGAAAAAATCAACATATTTTCGGCTATTTTTGTGTGTATGATAATCAGTGCGTCCTTAACACTCCTGCTGTGAAAATTTCATCTGTGCCGACATGCAGTCCATCCAACCATTTTCATTCCGGGTTGAAATTCAAGTAATATTTGTTTGATAAGTTATTCGGGCGAAATTGAAATTGTGCCTTTATTATGGATGTTCACTTCTCCATTTGTATTGCAGTATTGCCAGTCGATCTGTATAGTGTAAACATATTTGTTTAGGCGGACAGTGTCAAGAGTTTTGAGTTCTAGGTCGAAGAAAGCCCCAAAAAAGCCCTAAAAAAATACTTAATCAAAAACTTAATTAGAGGAAACACGGTATGCTCTGCAGATGGCTCTTACTGAATCGGCGAATTAGGTAAAAATAGCTGACGTTTATACGAGAACTGGCCATTGCTTATATACTTATATATATGTACAGACTTACATACTTCGCCTGTGTCTTGAGCCATGCTTGTTAAGACACTCCATATAGTCGCCCGTATCTCAAAAGTCTACTTATTTTTTTCTCTTCTTGCGTTGAACAAGAAATAGTAGCAATATGGCAGAATATAGATGTTTGTTTTCCTAATTTTTTTCGATCACAATCTTTAGACTTCAAAGGATCATGCCCGTCACCGACAACGGTTTTCCACCGCCAACTCAAAATAATTTCCTAATGATTGACTTCTGCACTGATTTTTTACTTGGTTTCTAACAAAGGTATACCTAAAATTAAGTTCTAGGATTCTTTTAGTTAGAAAGCAAGTTGAAGAATCGGAAGGGCAAATATTGCGCGCAGGAAAATTGCTCGGTGAGCAACTTTACGTGCCGGAATATTGAGCTCCTCAAAATTGCGCGCCTAAACTATATTCACAGGAAATAAATTTTTTAATGGGTTTCACGAAAAAATCATATTTAAATTTCACTTATGAAGCCCATCAAAAAATTTTATTCTCTTTGTTTATATTTCCGGCGCGCAAAAATCTCGTACCTCCGAAGAACCAGCACAGAAGTTCATGGCTTGTTCACGTTGTTTGAGTTCGAGTTAGAGTTCGGGTAAGAGGTGTTCATGTACTCAAAAACCCGAACTCTAACTCGAACAACGTGAACAAGCCATCAATGATTAGGCGAGAAATTTTCGAATTGGCGGGGGACAATTAAGAACGCATAGGCATAGTCCTTTAATGTCTATGAATTCAGAAGCGGATCGGTCCGGCATGAACACCTACATTTATGTGTCTTTTTCAACAGAAAATGATATAAATTGAGCAAATGTGTTGGTTTTAGTATTTTCGACCAAGTACTTTGTAATTCAAATGACAGCTTTTTACTTGAGCCGTTAGATCTAGTGGATTGATTGATCGAGATTGCTCCGTTTAGACTAGCTTGCCCCGTTTCGGTAAACAAATTCAAACTTTTTCGTTCCTTTTTTGTTTCCAAATAAGTCATTTTGATTGTGTGTTTTCGTAGTTTTTTTTTTTAATGCAGTCAATAATGCCGAATTGTCAATAATGCCGAAAAACTGTACTACAGTTTAGAACTGCATCACACTTTAAAAACTGTAGCACACTTTTAAATTGTAAAACTGTACTACTGTTTTAAAAAATAGTACTGCTGGTTTTTAGGAAAACGTAGTACTGTTTAAAAAGATTAATACAGTTTGACTACCATTTTAAACTGTACTTCAGTTGCAAAAATTGTACTACGGAACGTAGTGCGCAGAACAGATAAATCTATCTGAACCGATAAATTTTTCTATCAGATAAAATTCAAATTATTTTTATCTGACAGACGAAATTTATCTGCCAGATAGAACTTCATCTGACAGATAAAATTTTATAGGTCAGATAAAATTCGATTCTTAAATAAAAAAAATTACAAAATTAAAAAGTAGATTCCACACTCGGACAGGATTTCTGACGAAACCCATCAAATATTTAGTCACTTTTAATATTTCAAAATTTTCTGTTCGCTTTCAAATCCGGAACCCACTTTTTAATTTCGTATTTATTTTTATTTTTAAATCGATTTTATCTGACTGATAAATTTTATCAGTCAGACAAAATTTTCTCTGGCAGATAAAATTTTCTCTGGCAGATAAAATTTTCTCTGGCAGATAAAATTTTCTCTGGCAGATAAAATTTTCTCTGGCAGATAAATTTTGTATGTCAGACAAAAATAATTTGAATTTTATCTGATAGATAATATTATCGGTTCAGATACCGTATTTCCTGTAATAAGGCGGCACCCTCTAATAAGGCGGCACCCCCAACTTCGAGGGTCTATATCTCGAAGCAGAGTAAATATTTTGGTTATCTGTTTGATGCGTTTTCTTATCTCCCACGAGCTCTACCGATTCTAATTTTTAGATTTGGTTGAGCACCCGAAAATCTCGAGATTAAATTCAAATTTTTCGGATTTTCAGGGGTTTGAAAAATAGCCGGCATGCCGCCTATTACAGGAAATACGGTAAATTTATCTGTTCTGCGAACCACGTCTACGGTCTTTTAATTGTATACGGTCTATTAAGTGAAGTACAGTTCTAAACTGTGGTACAGTTTTTGCAACTGTTGGACAGTTTTTCGACATTTTCGACGTCACTGCTTCGATTTTTTTCTCATATGATCTGTTTTTTGACTGTTCGGATGATGTATTGTAGTTTGATAGTTTGATAGTTGTAAATCAAATATATTTATTATTAGGGAATCAGATTCTTAAGAAGGTTAACAATGTTTTTTGTTTTGTTGCAAATTGTAAGTGCCTATTTGTCAAATAAACTTGAAGTCAAAGATCTACATGTTGTCCTAAAACCTGAAAATTTTCTAAAATTAACATTTTCATGAGCTAGTTCAGTACCACCATATATTATTTTTTTTGATTTCGCGAAATTAAATAATTTTATTTCAGAGTTGCAAAAATGAGTCGGCCGGAAGAAAGTGCAGATGAACGTGTTTCACAGCGAACCATTCGTAATGTACAAACTAAACTTACAATATTTCCGGTATATATACAATACATGAAGGATGTATCGAACAAGGTTTGCTTTTTATACGAAACCTTTTTGTAATGACCGAAAATATTTCTCTTACCTACAGTTGACCAATATTGAACCCGAGATTATTTTCGAGATTAAAAGACAATGCAAATTTCGGCTATACTATATAATCCCCCCCCCAGCTAGCGAAAAATTTACTTTTCCTGAGGGGAAAGACCGTCCCATTTTGATTCTCGTGTTCTGAATAGGTACGGAAACACTTTGGTTTCCGAAAAATCGAAAAAAAAAAATTTTCTGATTTGCCTTGGTCTCCCAAGGTAAAAATTTAAGAAAATTAAAAAAAAATTTTTGAATTCCCGCCGAAAAATTTTTAAAGGGAATTAGGGCTGTATTGGGAGGGGAAGGGACAAAAGAAGGCCACTAATCCCACAGAGCCCATTAACAAGAAGATGTTGAACATAGTTTTGAATACTGGGGCCTACCGCATAAATAAACTATGGTATTCATGCTTTTTCATGCATCCAGAGTCACTTTCGAGTGATTTGTGTCTAAGGTATGTGGGTGTACGCATCTCATCTCCAAGCTTACAGCCCGCTGCGCCCCCGAAGGGGGCGCAGCGGGCTTGAGAGTTAGAGATTCGCGCACACACTTACCTTAGACATAATTCCAAGATGTACTCTTGACTATAAAATGCATGTAGAGTCTCTTTTTGCCACGGCCCAGTTGAAAAACATGGCAGGACATCCGAAATAGTCCAGAATTCACTTTTTAATAATTTTGCCATGAAAGTAGCCCCTTTATTTCCCTTCCCCTCCCAATACAGCCCTAAATCCCATAAAAAATGTTTTGGCGGAAATTCAAAAAAATATTTTTTTTGAATTTTCTTAAATTTTTTACCTTGGAGAACCAAGGCAAATTGAAAAATTTTTTTTTCGATTTTTCGGAAACCAAAGTGTTTCCGTGCCTATTCAGAGCACGAAAAACAATGTGAGACGGGTCTTTTTCCCTTCAGGAAAAGTAAATTTTCGCTAGCTGGGGGGGGGGGGGGTTGGTGGATTCTATAGTGTTACCCAAATTTCAAATAAAATACTGATTTCGCGACAAAATTTTTTTGATTTTCCCAGTATATTTTGGACTTCGTCTAGTTAATATATTGGGTCACTTTTAGCTAAAACCGAAATTCCGGATTCTGCAGGTGGATGCTTATTTAGAGAGAAGCGCTACCTGATGGTTCTTCTACCTAGTTTGCGGATTACTTGTCTTGCAAAAATTAGATATCCATAAACAAACAAGTTAATGTTTATGACTCAAGAAAAAAATTGTGTCAGCTACCACCAGGATTCAAAGATGCAACCTCAAAATTTTGGAAAGAAAACCCATCGCGTGGGAATTTAACAAAGGTAGAATTCACCGAAGATTGAATTCACCGCGAAGAATTTACCCAGAGCCGTATCCAGATTGCTGAGCAATAGTTCGTACCAAACCAGGTTCAAATAGGTGAGGAGATATAAGTGGGGGAAATATATATATATATCGATACCCATTGCAAATAATAATGATAACCCAGAACTTCGGTACATTTGTTGCAGGAAGGAGACTTTTGTGGTTGAAAAGAGTAACAACCAAAAAGATTTTCAGATCGATGACGAAATCGCTACTTATTTTTATGGGATTGAAGACGTGGTGGCAGCAGTCCAGGCTTTCAAACGCAAGAAATGTTTTGCAAAGAAACTCAAGGAATTTGAATGTGAGTAAATTACACCGTGTGTGTAGGTGTGATTTTTTTGTAAAACACCGCTCCATATGCTCAAATCAAATGCCTCTCAATCACTAGCTGTTTTTTGATAACTTAAAAAATGTGTGCAAATACCGTATTCCCTCCAATAAGCGCGTCTTTCTAATGAACGCACTTCCTCGACTTTGAGGGTTAGTATCTCGAAGCAGAAATTTTTTTCGATTTGTTCTTTTTTGCGTTTTCTCAACTCCTGCGAGGTCTTCTGAATTTTGTCATAGTAAAGAGTGTAAGCTCTATAAGCGTACAACCTCCTTTACTAACCCAGCAACTAGTAGAAGAGAAAAAACGCAAGAAAAGAAAAAGAGAAAAACGAGAAAAGTCGTGGAGATAGCTCAGTGTGGCTTACGCTTTAGATTGTCTTCTTAGATCAAATGGTGTGGAAATTTGCGAAAAAATAGGATATCGGCGGGCAAGTGGCTACCAGTGCTGTAAATGGCACCGGTGCGGCACCTGCCGCACCGAACATCGCCGGTGCGGTACCCAGTGCCGAAAAATTTCAAGGCTGCTGCCCAGTGCAGTGACCGGTGCCGAAATTTCAGGAGTACGGTACTCGGTGCGGTGCCCGGTGTCAAGATTTTCCAGGCCGGTGCCCGGTATGCTGCCGGTCCGAAATTCCGAAATTTACAGCAGTGGTTGCTACATACTCAAAATTTTTAAAAATACCACACAATTTTAAGGCAATTTGTATTTCGAGAGAAGTAGCTCGAACAAAACAGGTCCTGAGCATACTTGCTGTGCTTCAATACTTTCACTTGATCTCTACAGCGCTCTCTGCACTTGAAGGCTTTCTGTTTTTACTGAACGGAAATATTTTTTCTCCGGATATTTGTTCGGTCTGTGGGAGTATTTCTTTTTTTTCCGGAGTCACAAAATATGAAAAACAGTTTCGAATCTTCGATAAGATTCGAAACTGTTTTTTTATAAAATATATGCATTTCTGTGAACTTGAATAAAATCTTTCATGTAGCCAAAACTCTAAGACTTTAATCGTGAGGCAACATGCTTCAAATTTAAAAAAAAATATTTGCATAAAAACAATAAAAAAGGTCAAAATGTCTTTGAAAAATCGCGTTAACTGTGTAACAACCTAGTCACAAAGTCATGCAAAATACTATATCAAATAAGGACCAATAACCGGTAGTTCGTATTGCAGGCAAGCTTAAAGTCGCCAGGCTCGACCTGCAAGATATTATCGAAGATTCGGAGTATGGCCTAACCAAGCAAGAGCGACAGTCTATGCAGGACCCTAAGTTCGCTCAGGTACATCTTAATCTAGTCATCTGAATAAATAGTCGTTCAAAAAAATTCATATTGTATAAATTTTGATGATATTTTAGACAGATCCATCAAGACGGACAGATTTAGAAGAGTACATTGAAGATGAACTAAAAGAGAAACTGACAACATGACAGATAAGGACGATGATATTGTAAGAGAGATAAAGCGACATTTGTATGTTTTTATAATGAAAATATAAACCACACTCCCCCCCCCCCACCAAATAAACTTTTTTTTTAATGTTCCCATTAAATCCCCACCACCAAAGAGTACACATTTTGACCATTTTCGAAGGGATTTAGGGACGTATTAGGGTGGAAATGAACCAAAGAGGGGCCAATTTTGAACAAAAAAGAAGATGTTGAACAGTTTTTTACTTTCTGGGGCCTATCGCATAAATAAACTCCGGTATGCATGTTTTTTTATGCATCCAGAGTCACTTTCGAGTGATTTGTGTCTAAGGTATGTGGGTGCGCGCATCTCAACCCCAAGCAACCAAGCTCCTGGCGCCCTGAAGGGGCGCACGGGGCTTGGTTGCTTGGGGTTGAGATGCGCGCACTCACTTACCTTAGACATAATTCCGAGCAAGACTCTCGATCAAAAATGCATTTAGAGACTATTTTTGCCCAGCTCCAGTGAGCAAAACATGATAAAACCGGTAAAAAAGTCAAAATTTTAAAGTGTCTAAAACTCAATTTTTATTTGACCAGAACTCAAAAATAATGTTTTTTTCAAACTCCTGAGAAGATTTTGAGTCAATATAGGGTGTTTTAAAACACTTTAAAAAAAGTAGATTTAAGGGCGTGGGGGGGGGGGGTGGTGAGTAGGGTTGAGTGATGGGTAATTACCGGGTAATTCTCCGGGTAATTACCCGGGTAATTACCCGGAGAAATACTAAGTATTTCTCCGTAGAGAAAAATCGGAGAAATACTATTTTTTAGTATTTATTGCTCGGGGAGGCAATATTTACTTCCTAACTATGCAGGAATCACTTCCCGCTTGAGCCATGCTTTTCCTTTACACTACTGGTCCCCTTTAAAGTCAAAGCTTCGACTCCCAGCTGATACATTTTTTCATTATTTTATTTTTCTGCGATATCTTCTTCATTTTCACGCTGATATATTTTGAATATTTTTATTTTACAAGTATAATTGCTTTCTTCATAGACAATTTTATGGCAATTATGGTCGACAATATCACAATCGCCACTAACCATTCACTTTTTTATCTTTTTTTTCAACCATTCACTTTTTTATCACTTTTTTCACCATTCACTTAATCCACCTACCCTACTCAGCCAGAAATTTTTTGGTTTAGGTATCATCCAGATGGTCTAGGTATCATCTAGGTGTTTTAATTAATATCCAGATGGTTCGGGTACTATCCAGGGGGTTTGGGTACCATCCATGTGATTTGGGTACCATCCAGGTGGTTTGGGTAATATCCAGGTGTTTTGAGTGATATCCAGATGGCTTAGGTACCATTCATGTGATTTGGGTACCATACCGGTGGTTTGGTACCATTCAGGTGGTTTGGGTACCATCCAGATGGTTTAGGTATCAGCAAATAGTATTTCTCCGCTTTTCGGGTAATTACCGGTAATTACCGGGTAATTACCCGGGTAATTACCCGGAAAGTATTTCTCCGGAGAATTACCCAACCCTAGTGGTGAGTTATGCAATTACAGTCGAGTCTCGATTTAACGTACCCCTGGGGACCGGTCCTAGGGGTACGTTAAATCGAGGGGTACGTTATATCGGGGGTAAATTTTACGGAGTTTATTATTGGAGGGACCGGCCCTAGGGGTACGTTAAATCGAAGGGTACGTTGAATTGGGGGTACGTTAAATCGAGACTTGACTGTAGCGTCGAAAATTCTTATTGAAAAATTTGTTGCTGCCAATTTGATTTATCATAAAATCTTTAAGTGAAAAGAGTTAATTTCAGCTTAATGTCGGAAAAAAAGCGAAGAATCACTGCCGGCAAAGCTTATGCCAAAAATGCAATAAACAAGCCCGTAAGCGGAACTTCCAAGCCTGGAAGTAGCTCGACAAGCAATGTTCAAAAATATGTTTCTTAAAGTATTCAACAATTTTTGTAACTTTTTAATTACTAAATTGATGTCTTGATTTTAAAATACAGATAATTAATGTATTAGCATTGGGTCGAAAATTTCGATACTGAATTATACCTCTTCTAAAAAGCATTACTGCAATATACCCGACCCAATTAATAAGGCTCAGGCCCGTAGGCTAATGCTTAGGTTAAGGCTTACGGCCTACAGATTATTAACAAGGAATAAGCATTTTTTCGTCTTTTTTTGAACATGTATTGCATATTTCGATATTAAAAAAATCAAAAAAATTTGACAAAAAAAAGTCATACGCTCCCCTGGAGGTCAACTTTTGTTCGAATTCTCTTTTTGAAATAATCAGTGTTCAATCAATGCCTTACTTCAATCAATGTTTAATGGTCAGTTTTCTTACTAAGGCATACATTTGACTTTCTCATTGGACCGGCTCTGGACTTAGGTTATGGAAAAATCTATGATAGCGAAGTAATGGGTTCACAAGAACAATTTGAAAAAAGACTACAAAAATAAAAAAACTGAACTACAGGGGTGAGGAAGTGGGAGGGGCGTTAAAACGGAATAAGTACCAAAAGTCGGCACTTTTAGATGTTGAAATGCCTTTTTTTATATACTATTGGCTCTACTCTACAATGGGGGTGGGGGTCTGCCTTGGTCCCACCTGTAGTTTTTTTAGTGTGATCTTTTAAGCTAAAACATAGGCAAGGGTAGGTTAACGGGAACTTATCTAGTTCGGGCGGGGGAAAGCATTTTCGTACATCATGTTCAAACGTTCTCTGAGTAACTTTGATGCGCTCAAACGATAAAAAAAGTTTATATCTGACCCTTTTCTACATGAAAAAATTGATTTTCTGAAGAAAAAAAATATTTGACTGAAATTTGGACAAAAACTTGATTTAACTTGGTTCTTTTTTATCGTTCATAACGCATAAAAGTTATTTAGGAGATGATTAGACCTGATTTTCGAAAAATTATGGAATGCGCCAACCCCCCACAACTGTACCAACCACCCCCACCTCTCCCGGACTAAATAATTGCCGGCCAGCATATGTAAGGATGGACTCAAACATCATTCTGAATATAATTTGAGTCCGTCCTAACATAGGCAAAACACTACCCATGGCTAAGCCTGAAGCCTGAACAAGGCGAACCAACGCTCCCCATTGTGGAATAGAGCCATACTATTCAGTCAAACAACCCTTGTAATTCTATCAAATCCATATTTTTTAACTTTATCAAAGGGTTAGAACCTTTGCTAACTCTTGGTACATGACATTAATATCAGAATTTGCAAAAGATAGAAAAAAATTAGGGGTAGAAGTATGCGAAAAGCAGTTTCTGTTCCAAATCTCATGTCTTGCAATTTAAATTTTTCAACTAAATTATAAAATATTTTATTGAAACAAAAAGACACTAAAGAAAATTAAATAATTTTTGTCCGCTTGTGTGATATCTTTGTGTTATATCTTCACTGTGATATCTTTGATGTTCCTGTTATGTAAATACCCATTTAAAAGTAACTAAAAAAGTATTAATAAACTACAAGATGTTTATTGTAGAAAAAAAGTATTTAACTACAAGTATTTAGGTGTTTTAATTGTAAATCTCTTGAAATGCAATGTATGAAAAACATATATCGTTTTGTTGAATAAATTCCTACTTCCTCGTTTACAATGCTCTAACTGCTAAATTGTGTTGTCGATGTATCTTTTTGTTAGGACGAATTTCTATTTGTTGTTCTTTGTGAATGCAATAATTTTGGGTATCCTTTGTTTATCTACTTACTCGACTGATTGTTTTTTACCCGTGGCAAATTTATATAAAGAATTTATTAAAAAATTTGAGTGTCGCAATCAGTAACAACTTCATTAAGATGGAAAATATAAAATTATGCTACTTTTGATGTTCACTCTTTATTCTTCTTTTTTCATTCTCTTCTCGTAAGTTATTTTTTGCAGAGAATTAAAAAAAAAAAATAGTTTAGTCGGTTTCCCAAAGCATCTTCTCATAAAAATTTTATTAAAAATATGGTTTGAAAATTTTTCTCTGTATTTATGATCTGATAACTAATAACGAAGGGTGTTATTTTATTACTGTTATTTCGACAAAATTGGACAAAACAAAGTAAACGAACAAAAAGAATCTGTCAAAACACAGACGGTGTGAAAAAGTAATTTCTTATCGTCAATGTGAATTTGAGTTTTTAGCAAAACAAATACCGAAAAACTGACTTGTGCCGAGTAACCAAGGATATTTTTCTTAGTGGGAAATATTTGAGGATGCCAGATAATAAAGGTTCAACTAAAAAAACAAAACTGACATCTTAGGGTTTACTCTACTCTAACTATATTTCCTAACTCATACATTGATAAATTTAAAATTCAAAAGTTTTGGGACAAATAACTACAGTCAACTCTCGATATAACGCACCCCTCAAGTTCGTTCCCTTCTAGGGTCCGACACTTTTTTCAACTCTATTTTTTGAAACCTTTTGCTGAACCTGATTCGGCAGTTTTATCAGAAATATCGTACAGATTCCGATTCTGCCAATCGTTCCTGAAAAAGTTCAAACTTTTGCCATTTTTATTGCCCAACTCATTAAAAAGATTTGAGTGTCGCAAGGCGCGGGTCTTACTGGAAAAAAAAATCTGAATATTTCCGATAAGATTGCCGAATAAGATTTAGCAAAAGGTTTCAAAAATAGAGTTAAAAAAAAAGTGTCAGACCCAAGGCGGGAACGAACTTGAGGGGGTGGCGTTATATCGAGAGTTGACTGTATGTATATCTGCAGTTATACATGCACTACAGCGCAACTATGCAATACAACTATGCGATACAGTTTTTGGTTTATTGTTGAAGCTTTTAGAACGCATAACAATGCAGGATAGCTCATACAGTTGCTTGTTTATAGTTGAGTATTAGAAGACAATTAACTATGTTGACGTACTCATGAAGTTTTCCCGCGTTTTCTCTAATAGGCCAACATGTCGGATTATTTTTCAATCGCCCAAAATCTGAAAATTTTCGGTCAATATCGAGATTTTTGTGTTAAGATTTCAAATTCAAAATTCGATATCAGTAGAGCTCGTGGAAATTAAGAAATGCAATGACATCTTTGCAAAAAAACTCTTTTCAAAGTAGAGACTGCCGGCCTGTTAGAATAAATACAATAGTTTAAATTTCTGGGACAATGTTGGCTCATTTGATAATTCGAAATGGAAACAAAAAAAATTTTGTGGGTCATTTGGTGAAAAATTTCGTTTGCGAAGTGGCTTACTTTTTGATAAGAAATCTAATTTCTTAAAACAATAGCCTTTTTAGTATTTTTGAAAATATCGCTTCTTAAAATTACACGACAATCCATACTTTTTAGAAGATGACCCAAAGTTATCCCAGTTCGCGTGTCTTACAATAATGAAAGCAGGCAAATATTGGTGAGGCAATCGTAAATTTGGTTGATAGAATAAATAAATTCTTTAGTCATCTTTCGAATAAAAATCTTTTTTAAGACCACTAAGAGTGCCATCGTATGCCCCACTAATTTTGTTCCCACTATCTACAAAAAACCAGACAGAAGAAGACCTAGAGGCTAGACTTTACTTGGCCCCCCCCCCCCCACGGCTGACCACGTTCGAGGTGAATTTTTGAAAACCGATTGCATATTCGTGTTTCTCGACCCGGATTTTTACGGGAAATGATCATCAGATTCTGTGAAAATGAGAAAAATTTTTTGGGATTTGCCTTGGCCCCCAAGGTAAAATTTTAGAAAAAATTGAAAAAAAATATTTTTAAATTGGCGCCTTTAAATTTTAAAGGGATTAAGAGCTGTATTGGGAGGGGAAGGGAATAAAAGGGGCCACTAATCACATAAGGCCCGTAACAAGAAGATGTTGAACATAGTTTTGAATACTGGGCCTACCGCATAAATAAACTCTGGTATGCATGCTTTTTCATGCATCCAGAGTCACTTTCGAGTGATTTGTGTCTAAGGTATGTGGGTGTGCGCATCTCAACTCTGTTAGGACTGTTAGAACTCTCAAGCCCCTGCGCCCCCTTCGGGGCGCAGGGGGCTTGAGAGTTAGAGATGCGCGCACTCACTTGCCTTATACATAATTCCGAGAAGTACTCTTGACCATAAAATGCATATAGAGTCTTTTTTTGCCACGGCCCAGTTGAAAAACATGGTGAGGCAGTCGAAGAATACATATATTTACTTTTCTATTGTTCTGCCATAAAAGTGGCCCCTTCTATTCCCTTCCCCTCCCAATACAGCCCTTAATCCCTTTAAAATTCAAAAGGCGCCAATTTGAAAAATATTTTTTTTTTAATTTTTCTAAAATTTTGCCTTGGGGGACCAAGGCAAATCCCAAAATTTTTTTTCACTTTCACAGAATCTGATGATCATTTCCCGTGAAAATCCGGGTCGAGAAACACGAATATGCAATCGGTTTTTAAAAATTCACCTCGAAAGTGGGTCAGCCGTGGGGGGGGGGGGGCAAGTAAGTGTTACCGACCTACAATATGATAGATACGAAAAAACTCCAAGAAGACGGCTCTAAAGTGCTAAACCCAATTTAGCATCGATTCAAAATTTTCAAAGCCACAAAATTTTAATTTTGCAGTACCTTTTTGCACATTCTTGCAAGCAAATGTTTACAAAGCTTGTGTCTGAAATTATTTGGTTTAGATCATTGAGGTCTAGGTAATTTATTAAAATCTGTTTTCTTTAATGCTTCGAATTTTTAAAAAGTGCAATACTGAAGTTAAGTAGACTAGCTTATTTGCTTTATACAGCTTCAATTATTTTAAATAAAAAATTATATTTTTGAGAGTCTGATAGATTGTAAGCTACTTAAATAAGCCACTTTTAAAGTTTAGAACAGTTTTAAAATTCTAGAAAATTTGTTCAGATTGAAAATATAAAATTATGCTGCTCCTAGTTTTTACTCTTTATAATACTCTTTTGTTTGTTTCACCGTCTGAACGTAAGCAATTTTTTTAGGTTAAGTTACAGTAAAGCTTTCTTATACTGTTTTTAAGTTGTCTATTTGTGAAGTTACAAGCTTTGAAATGGCTAGGAGAGATTTGGCAAGAAACAAGATTTGGCAAAACGAGATTTGGCAAGCCAATATTTTTCGCTAAACAAAGTAGCTAAGCAGATTCAGATTCTGTTTCAGCAGCCGAAAAGTTGGTAAAAATGCTTTAGGGCGTTTTTGAACTAGGAAGTGTACTGTACTCACGCCCTCAATCACTCAGTTGAGCTTGCCAAATCTCGTTTTGCCAAAATATACGTTTGGCAAATCTCGTTTTGGCCAAATCTTCCCTAGCATTTAAAATGGTTAAAATAGAAATGTGCATTTTTATTCAAAAAAAGTTGTATCTCAGGCTACAACAGCCCAATCTCATGACCTTTATGAAATTAAGCATATGCCCATCTCAAATCGCGTATTTTTCAACGATTTTGTTTAAACGAAAGCTAACAGTATGCGGAACACGGTAAGTTCTCCCCAAAAAATGATGGCCCCCTTTACGACCCCTTTTAGCATCCGAAGTCGAAAAATCGTTAACAACACATGCCAAATGATGTATGAGATTATAGCTTTATTGGTCATTCCTCGTCAAAAATGACATTATATCGAGCGCCTATTGAGTGTCGAGTGACGAAAACAAAAATTTTGGTGGAAAATTTCAGAAAATCTAAAGTTTTGAGTTCCCAAATTTCTCAAAAAGTTTGATAACACTAGATTAAAGCAATTATTTTGTTTATCGGAAGAGAAAAGTAGCTTGTCTAGTGAGATAATAGTTCAAAAATTATGAATACTACTTTTAACCGTACTTTTTTTCAAGTAAGTCGTTACCTAAAATTTTAATTTTTTCACTTAAACAAATCAAAATTGATCAAGATAAAAATGACCAACAAGGGACTGTGAAAATGCGAAGCAACTTGACAGTTGTGGTGGTGCCTTTATAATTTTTTGTAATACATTAATTTAAGTAGTCAGCAAGCCATGTGGAATAAAAAATGTGCGAGCTAATTTCGGTACTGGCTCAACTGTGCCTCAAGCTGTCTGTGTGCCTACATTAGCTTATGACCAAAATAGCATAATTTTGGCTTGGAACAAACCAGACAACTACAGCTCTATTGTGGACTATAATGTGTATATGAATGGCAAAAAGCTTGGGAATGCATCTAGCAATGCTAATCAACATTCTGTGGTCAAGCCGTATTTCGACAGCTTTTACAATGATGATGTCGACAATTTCCATGTCAAGACCACTTTTCACAGTTTTCGTGTTACTGGTCTTGAGCCAAACAAAACCTACAAGTTCACTGTTCGAGCAGTTGATGTTAATGGAAAAGAGTCAGAGAAAGTAATGTCGTCGTGGCAAGAACTGCTCCACCTTATAAAAAGGTGAAGAGACTTTAAATAGACTTCCGTTTATAGACTTAAAGCTATCAACGGACTTTTAATAATTAAAAAAAACGGGATGCTTATTAGAATCGAAGTGTAAAGTTTTTTTTTAATTAAGAATTGAAGGATGAAAATGCTGGCTAAATAATACAGTCGTTAGTTCACGGTTAAAACTTTTGGGGTAAACAATACAACGACAGTTGTCAGCTTACAGTTAAGGACTTTAAGGAAATAAATGTTGGCTAAATTTCATAGTTATTAGTTTATAGTTTAAGCTTTTAGGGCCGATAACTGTGTTGGCTAACTTATACAGTTGTTAGTTTATAGTTAAAGCTTTTAGGACAAATAACTATGTTGGCTAACTCATACAGTTGTTAGTTTATAGTTAAAGCTTTTAGGACAAATAACTATGTTGGCTAACTCATACAGTTGTTAGTTTATAATTAAACTTATAGGCTGATAACTGTGTTGGCTAACTTATACAGTTGTCGACTTGTATTTAAAGTTAGTGATGATGCTTTAGGATAGCGGAGGGATTCTAGACCGGTTTGTAAAATTTACCGGATTGGGACTGCGGTGGGTCAAAAAAACGAAATAACTGTGTTCGCTAACTACTTCGCTGGCTAACTGATAGGAGGTTGAGAATGTTGTGGGATTTTCATTAAATGATGATGACCGAAACGCTATGTTTTTAATTTTGTTTTCCATTACTCACATGGCATGACCTCCCTGCCGGCCTGTAAATGGCTAAACTTCATTATAGACTGCATAATTTGTTAAAACGTTGTAAAATAATTCAGATAGTGGACATCTTCTGTGGGTGCTGTAGGAGATGGCTCAACACTTAACACAGAAACAATTCAAAATGCTATTAATAGTTGCTCCAATGGATCCAAATCAGCCTACGGATGCAAAGTGCTGATACCAGCAAATAGTTTGACAGGAAATGTGTTTGTAACTGGGCTTTATTTTTGAAGAGCAACATGACACTAGAAGTAGCTGAAGGTGCTATTTTAAAAGGATCTGCTAACTCGAGTGACTATCCTCTTTCTAAAGGCTACCAATTATACAGTTATTTCATCAACCCGATTGATGATCGCCTTCCTCCATCACTAATTAACGCTCTAACTGAGGTAAGCATAAGCAATAACGAATTTTGTAAAAAAAGTTTGAAAAATGGAGTAATTTACCTTTATGACATCTTAATAGATTAACTATAAACTACTTTACTTAAAAAATCAAACTGTCTTTTGCAATTACTCCTGTTCTGTACAGTCAACTCTCGATAATCCGTCACCCCTTGGGACCGGCCGTGGGGTGACGGATAATCAAGAGTGACGGATTAGCGAGTGACGGATTAGCCTATTTATTTAAGGCAAAACCAAACAAAGTGTCACGAAGGTGACGGATTATCGAGAGTGACGGATTAGCGAGTGAAGGATTATCGAGAGTTGACTGTATTCCATAAAAGTTATATAACAACTCATAAAGAATTGGCGTAACCTAATATTTCAGAACCACAGAAATGGTCCTGTAGCAGAGGCTGACCACCAGGGTTACGACGACACACGTGGATCATTTGTAAATATACGAGTTGTTGGCAAAGGCACCATAGATGGAAGTGGCTGGCTGCGCAATAAAACAGATCTAATCGATGAGGCCGGCAATAATTTAGCCCAATTCGACAAGAGCAACAATACCAACTGGGGAACCCTGGCCTACTAGCCAAAAGTCAGGTAGATGCAGCTATTGCTGAAGCAGGAAACACACTCAACACAACAATAAGAACTCAATTGTACAGCTTCCGTAGAAGCAGTCTTACATCCTTTAGAGGTGTTAACAACTTTTATTTCGGTGATCTTAATCTAACTAATCCGGCTTATCACGGTCCTGTGTTTTGGAGTGTGAGAATGTGGTAAATTTTTGAATATTTATAAATTAAAAGTCTGCAATATTAATTTTTAAATCCATATTCAATGAAAACCCCTGAAATTTTTATTTACCTTTAGCATATTTCATACTTTTCGATGCAGCGAATACGAAAAACATGCGTACAGCCATCTTGGAATCAACCACAAAAATTTATATTTTTTCGGTTGCCTTGGTCCCCAAGGGGAATTTTTTTGAGATTCCAATTATCTGAAAAAATCAGCTTGGGGATCAAGGCACCCGAAAAACATAAATGTTCATGGTTAATTCCGGACATTTTTTTTTAATTTTTTTTTAATCATAACTTTAAATCTAAAAGAATTATCTTGGGAGACCAAGGCATCTGAAAATTTCAATTTTCGTGGCTGATTCCTGGGATAGTTATATGCATCTTTTTCGTATCAACCGCATCGAAAAACATGGAAAATGCTAGAATCAATTTTTTGGCGGTTCACATTTTACAGTTCGGGCTGTAATACTTGAATCAAGATTGTATTCATTGTAATTGAGGCTTAAGTTTGACAATTTTACCTGCAACAATCAATTTCTAGGTGTTTGCTAATACAAAATCTCAAACCTATGACATTAACAACGCGGATGGAGTAGAATTTGGAAATAGTAACAACACAATAATTTTCAACAATTTTATGGATACTGGAGATGTGGGAATTAATTATGCAGCAGGGCAAGGCAAAAATTTTGAAACTGGCAAGAACCCGACACAGTATTCTTGGGCTTTCAATAATTATTTGCGTGAAAATCATGGCGTATTTGCTATGGGCAGTCATGTGAGTGCTGGAATTGAGGATATATTAGCTGAGGTAAATCAAATACTATTTTTCTGTGAAACTCCTAAGAAAATTTTCAGGATAATGTCTCCTTTTTGTCAGACAATGGCCTGTACATTCTCAGCACTCCCCCAACTGGCGGTGGAGTGCGCCGTATAGTGTTTCGTGACACAGCAATGCGAGAAACTGGTACTTCAAACAAAAACATACATGCTGGTGGTCGTGTATTTACCAACGGTGGCCTAATCGGTAGCCCAGTAACAATTACTTTAGCATTTAAAGCTGGCAGCAACTTTTTTGAAAATGCTACCAAATCTGCTCAATTTCGTGATATTACTATACAAAGGGTCACTATAGAAAATACAAATGCCAGCAGCGGTAATCCAGCAATTTCTATGGATGGTGTTAGTGCCAGTAATGTATCTGGCAGTTACCCTGAGACCAACAACATAAATGTGGTGAGATTTTAAGAAAAAATTATAAAAACACAATGCCACACAAATTTAATTTGAAAAAACGGGGCGTATTTATGACAAAATCTATTATTATCATTATAAAATTTATATTCAAAAACATTTGATTATTAAACTCAGAAACTATTAATCAAAATATTTTAGACTTTCATATGAATAAATATAACAAATGCACCACCATCCAAGATCAGTCACCTTCAAGACAGCATGTTTAAAACATTATTGTTACTGACTGGGGCAATGCTAATTCGCCATGGTCAATCAGTAACTCTACTGGCTTAAACTTTACAAATGTAAACCCACGACCAGTTGGATTCTGATAAAGACACTGTTAAGAAAATACTGAAATTAATCTTTAACTGATTTATTACCCACATTTATCTTGCTTTACTATAAGAAATTTAAAAAAGCCGTGCTGTGAGTTTGTTCTTTTTCTATTCTAAAATAAAAAATAATATTTTAACGCTTTGAAGACCAACGCCACATATACTCTTTCGCAAACAATATTTTGCATAGCACTTTTCATCGAAATAGTGTTTGTTTTTCAAATTGAACCACTTGAATTATCATAAATAAACCAATAACTACTCATAAGCAACTGCATATTGTTTAGCTTTTCAAAAAAACACTGCTAAAATAATTTTTCAAATAAAATAGTTTTTAAATTTAATCTGTTTTCTTGAAAAAATAAATAAGAACACTTTTGAAAATTCATGTTAGGAAATGCATAACGTGTAATGAATTTTTTTATTTGACTCCGAAGATATTTAAAGAAATATACTCTTGTCAGCTAAAAGTTATACCGTATTTTCTCTAATAGTTCACCGTCTCTATTAACTCACCCCCTCTACTTTGAGGACCTATATCTCAGCCCTGAGTAAATATTTTACATCGTTTTTATTGCATCTTTTTAACTGTCACGAGCTCTATCGATTCCATTTTTTAGATTTTGGTTGAGCATCCGAAAATCTCAAGAGCGACCTTAAAATTTTTCGAATTTTAAGGGGTTGAAAAATACTCAGCCGGGTGAGCTATTACAGAAAATACGGTAAGTCTAAAAACAACATATGGATATGAGCTTGAAAATAACACAGCTATATTGACTAACACATACAGTTGTTATTTCATAGTTATGAGCTTGAAAATAACTCAACTATATTGACAACTCATACAGTTGTTATTTCATAGTTATGAGCTTGAAAATAACTCAACTATATTGACAACTCATACAGTTGTTATTTCATAGTTATGAGCTTGAAAATAACTCAACTATATTGACAACTCATACATTTGTTAGTTCATGGCTATAAAATAGAAAACAACTCAACTATGTTGACTAACTCATACAGTTGTTATTTCATAGTTATGAGCTTGAAAATAACTCAACTTTATTGACAACTCATACAGTTGTTATTTCATAGTTATGAGCTTGAAAATAACTCAACTATATTGACAACTCATACATTTGTTAGTTCATGGCTATAAAATAGAAAACAACTCAACTATGTTGACTAACTCATACAGTTGTTATTTCATAGTTATGAGCTTGAAAATAACTCAACTATATTGACAACTCATACAGCTGTTATTTCATAGTTATGAGCTTGAAAATAACTCAACTATATGACAACTCATACATTTGTTAGTTCATGGCTATAAAATAGAAACAACTCAACTATGTTGACTAACTCATACAGTTTGACATATAAATTTAGTGCATCCTTTTGGAACTAAAGTAGTTATTAGTTATTAGATTGAGTGAAAGTGGGGAAAAATAACAAATTTTTTAGAAATCAAAAATCTCGAAAGTAACATGTCTGCGAAGGGATGTCTATTTGTTGCATAATAATTTCGCGTCTATTGGAGTTGAAAAACAATTATTTTTGAGCTACAAAAACGTCATGTTACAAAATAGGAGCTTCCTTAAAGGATCACTGATAGAAACGTAAAAATAGACTTACAGGCACAAATTCAAAAAGCATCATATTTATATTTGGTACCTACTACGACAAAGTGAAAGCCCGTTGTGGTGAGCTTTTACTTTGTAAGTTTGAAGACTGATTTCTTCATTTTTTCCCTCCCGCGTATTATGTATTATCACGAGTTCCAGTATTTTAAATATAAACATTATTTGAGATATGAAACTGATAAAATGTTGGCAATTTTATAGAGAAAATACACCAAAAATAATCGTGCAGCTCATACGGGGTGCTTCGAAATTCCTCGCGGTTTTTTTATTGCAGCTATTTAGGTATATATATACGTATAATAAGATATATATATATATCGAAAAAAAAAGCCGTATATAGATCATTATGTTGTTAGTCTCAGGATAACTGCCGGTTTCATAGCAAATTTACTATTTAATAGCCGTAGTGATTTTATTTTTAGCATTTAATATACATTTAGCATTATTTCGTTAAATGTGTTTTAATT
The DNA here is from genome assembly GCA_004194705.1 of Ditylenchus dipsaci. Lineage (NCBI taxonomy): Eukaryota > Metazoa > Nematoda > Chromadorea > Rhabditida > Anguinidae > Ditylenchus > Ditylenchus dipsaci. The sequence goes on from SADC01000063.1 coordinate 167,063, forward strand.
TCATCCGAATCTTTATCAGAATCCAACTGGTCGTGGGTTTACATTTGTAAAGTTCAAACCAGTAGAGTTACTGATTGACCATGGCGAAGTAGCATTGCCCAGTTAGTAACAATAATGTGTTTAAACAAGCTGTCTTGAAGGTGACTGATCTTGGATGGTGGTGCATTTGTTATATTTATTGATATAAAAGTCTTAAAAGAATTTGATTAATAAGTTTTAATAGTTTTAGTTAACAAGGAAACACTGTATTTTATAATATTAAGTTACGTTCATTTTATCAAGTTTTGTGTGGCATTGTGTATTTTTTATGAATTTTTCAATACTTACCACATTTATGTTGTTGGTCTCAGGATAACTGCCAGATACATTACTGGAACTAACACCATCTATAGATATCGCAGGATTACCCTTACTGGCATTTGTATTTTCTATAGTGACCCTTTGTATAGTAATATCACGAAATTGAGCAGATTTGGTAGCATTTTCAAAAAATTTGCTGCCAGCGGTGAAAGCCAAAGTAATTGATACTGGGCTACCGATTAGGCCACCGTTGGTAAATACACGACCACCAGCATGTATGTTTTTGTTTGAAGTACCAGTTTCTCGCATTGCTGTGTCACGAAACACTATACGGCGCACCCACCGCCAGTTGGTGGGGTGCTGAGAATGTAAAGGCCATTGTCTGACAAAAAGGAGACATTGTCCTGTAAAATTTAATAGAAAAAATGAAATTTCAAATCAAAAAATGAGTATTTGATTTACCTCCGCCAAGATATCTTCAATTCCAGCACTCACATGACTTCCCATGGCCAATACTCCATGTCCTTCACGCAAATAATTATTGAAAGCCCAAAAATATTGCGTAGGATTTTTGCCAGTTTCATAGTTTTTGCCTTGCCCTGCTGCATAATTAATTCCCACATCTCCAGTATCCATAAAATTGTTGAAATTATTGTGTTGTTACTATTTCCAAATTCTACTCCATCCGCGTTGTTGATGTCATAGGTTTCAGATTTTGTGTTAGCAAACACCTTAAAATATATTTTTTATTTTCGACATTTGCCGCTTAGACTTGCGGCGCGACATTTTCACCCGACACAAAAGTACCTTGTTTGATCATTTTCAAAGGATTAAGTCAGGGCTTCGAATCTTTCTTTTTAAAAAGATTTGTCCTTTTTTTTGGCACCTCAAATCTTTTTTGTTTTTGAAATTTAATCAAAATCTTTTTTTTTTGCTTCAAAATGGCAACAAGCACTGGATAAAATGACCCTTTTACTAGGGTTGCGCGCGTTCGTTTAATTTGGCCTAAGCCGTTTACCGTTTAAGACCCGTTTATCAGATCCGTTTATCGTTTACGTTTGATGAAAATGACCCGTTTAAACGGCCGTTTAATGCGTTTAATTTGTTATTTTCCATACTTAAGTGTTCAACCACATAGAAACATCATTCGCAGACAATTTTATTGACAAACAGAAACGCTCAATAAACAGAAGAGTAAATGAAACGTAACACACAGTCAAACCACGTATTTACGAACCCTCGACTTAATGAAAAATCTAACATAACAAACCTTTTTTCGATGCCTATTTGGTCAGCGATTTGGGAAAATGACTCATAGTCTACCCCCGACCTAACGAGACCCCCAACTTAACGAGAATTTTTTACGGTCTTCAGTAGGTTTGGCCCACCCGCAATTTCCGCCCGTACCCAAAAAGCGAGGGAGGCCAAGCCTAGTCTTCAGAGGTTTCGTTGAGACGAAGTTTGACTGTATTAGTCATCTCCGGATTCTTCGTCATCTGATTTTTTCTTGTTCAACTTCCTTTTCATCAGGCTCTGTGGAAGGCGAAAATTTTAACTTAAATTTTAATTTTATCTAAGAAAGGCGATATTAAAAAGGACAAAACCAACCATTAAAACAATAATGGCTAAAATGAAAGAGCGGCCTTGCCACTAAAACCAAAAAGAATACCGTATTTTCTCTAATTAAGTTATTTTTTTGGTTCCCCGGGTAATTTTTTTTTGGTTCCTCCAAAATCAGGAAATCTCGAGATTTTGGGTTTCTTAACCAATCTTAAAAGTGGGACCGGTAGAGCTCACGGTAGTTGAGAAAGTGCAATAAACAGCTTTGAAAATTTTTTTCTGTGGGTTGAGATATAGGTGCTCAAAGTTGAGGGATGAGTTATTAGAGCAGGGTGAATTATTAGAGGAAATACGGTAAATCCGATAGTGCAGAAATGGATTGTATTGAGATGAAACATATATTTTATGAAAATTGATATTTCAGATTTGTTCATTTGATGGTCATTATATCTACACAATTAAACGGATTAAACGCCGTTTAGCAGACTCGTTTATCGTTGAATCCGTTTATCTCGGACCCGTTTATCGTTTCGTTTAATTTCTCTTGAAAAACCGTTTAATCGTTTAAACGAACGGTCGTTTAAACGAACGCGCGCAACCCTACCTTTTACTTCAAAAACAGTCAAAATGTCCTTTTTTTACCCAAATGTCCTTTTTTGAAAATTTTCATTCGAAGCCCTGGATTAAGTGCTGTATTGGGGTAGAAAGGGACCACAACTCTTCATCTTTGTTTGCATTAAAAAGCACTTTTATCTTAGCTTCAGAAAAAAATGTGATAAAATAATAACAGAATTTTTTTGTAAAGTGCAAATACCAAAATAACCGCAAGTGTCGCGTCGTAGATGTCCGAACCAAAAAGGTCACAGTCACACCAAAAAGGTATCAAACCCCATATATATAGAATTTTTTATTGAATTAATATTGAAAAGTTCACCACATTCTCACACTCCAAAAACATAGGTCCGTGTAGAGCAGGGTTAGTTAGATTCAGATCACCAAAATAGAAGTTGTTAACACCTCTAAATGTAGTAAGACTGCTTCTGCGAAAGCTGTAGTATTGAGTATTTTGTGTTGTATTCAGTGTGCCCCCAGCCTCAGCTGTAGCTGCATCCAACTGACTCTTAGCTAATAGTCCCAGTGTGCTCCAGTTGGTATTGTTGCTCTTGTCGAATTGCGCTAAGTTATTGCCGGCTTCATCAGTTAGATCTGTTTTATTGCGCAGCCAGCCACTTCCATCTATGGTGCCTTTGCCAACAACTCGTATATTAACAAATGATCCACGTGTGTCGTCGTAGCCCTGGTGGTCCGCCATGGCTATTGGACCATTTCTGTAGTCCTGAATAAATTCCGGTTACGGCGATTTTTCATAAGATATTTTGGCCCTATCCAAAAAAAGAGGTGGGAGTTTTGCCTTGGTTCTCCAATGTTTCATTTTTTCGCGTTATTTTTCAGGCTTCGGCAAAAAAAAGGCTTGAAAATTGTTGTATAGCAATCACTTTCGTTTTATCTGTTTTTTTTAGTCGATAAGTTTTGAGAATGCCTTCATCGAATCAATTTTTACTTCTTTATAGATGGCTTTTCAGCTCACCTCAGTCAGCGTGTTAAGCAATGAAGGAGGGCGACGATCATCAATTGAGTTCATGAAATAGCTATATAATTGATAGCCTTTAGAAAGAGGATAGTCACTAGAAATTATGGATCCTTTTAAAATAGCACCCTTAGCTATTTCTAGTGTCATGTTGCTCTTCAAAAATAAAGCTCCAGTTACAAACACATTTCCTGTCGAACTATTTGCTGGTATTAACACTTTACATCCGTAGGCTGATTTGGATCCATTGGAGCAACTATCAATAGCATTTTGTATTGCTGCTGTGTTTAGTGTTACGCCATCTCCTACAGCACCGGCACAGGTTATATTGACAATCTAAAATCGAAATCTGGATATTTTGCGACAAAAAATAATGCAATTTACACGGATAAAGTAAACTATCTGTACCTGGCCTAAATCGGCCTCTTAAATCGGCCACTTTTTATGCAGTTTCAGACCGTGAAAACGATAGAAAACATGTTTTTAGGGCGTGGAAAGACATTTTCGAAAAACATTATTGAGCCAAACTTTGACTTTTTGCGTTGGGAGACCTAAGTAAACCGCCAGAAAAAGGTACGGGGATACCGCTAAAAAGATAGAATTTGAACATGGTTTTGATAACTGGGGCCTAGCGCAAAAAGAAACTCTGGTATGCATACATATTTTTGCACCTAAAAAAAATTATTTCTAGCGTTTTCACGGTCTATAACTGCCTTTTCTTGTGTTCAAAGAAATAACAATACAGAAATAATTTTTATTGACAAAAATGACCAAATATTTCATTTTACAAAATATGCTTTATTCAACAATTGAAAGATGCCTGAACTGAGTTCATGCTGAAGTTTAGTCAGTTTAAACTGCTAGAGAATCTCCAAATAGAGCGTCAAAATAAAAATATTGGGTTTTAGTCATTTTTGACTGTATAACCCTGGCACAGAACCATTTTTTCAAAAGCCCAAATCAGTCAGGATAACCTTATCGAACACTATGAAAAATTGTATTGGCTGGCTAACACAGTCATTTGTCTAGAATTACTTAACTTTACATAAACAACTGTGTTAGTTAACCGATATAGTCGGTTGACTTAACAGCTTCAACTATAAACCAACAACTGTATGAGTTAGCCAAAATAGTTATTTGTCCTAAAAGCTTTAACTATAAACCAACAACTGTATAAGTTAGCCAACATAGTTGTTTGTCCTAAAAGCTTTAACTATAAACCAACAACTGTATGAGTTAGCCAACATAGTTATTTGTCCTAAAAGTTTTAACTATAAACTAACAACTGTATAAGTTAGCCAACATTGTTATTTGTCCTAAAAGCTTTAACTATAAACCAACAACTGTATGAGTTAGCCAAAATAGTTATTTGTCCTAAAAGTTTTAACTATAAACTAACAACTGTGTGAGTTAGCCAACATAGTTATTTGTCCTAAAAGCTTTAACTATGAACGAACTAGCTAACTAGCTGGCAGCGGCTTATTTCTATTTCCCGTCGCTATTTTAGGTTTTGCAAATGTGAGGCTCCGAATGTTTTTAGAACAAAAATATCTGCTATAGCATAACGTGTTTCATTGCATGCAGTTAAAAAATTGACATAAGGCATATTTTATGAGTAGTGGGAACATTTTTGGGTGTTTTATTGTATGCTTTTGAAATTACAAACAATCACTACACCACTAGTTATAATTCATACCTGTTTATAGATTGTAGCAGTTTTCGCCACGACGACATTACTTTCCTCTGACTCTTTGCCATTTACATCAACTGATCGAACAGTGAACTTGTATTTTTTGTTTGGCTCAAGACCAGTAACACGAAAACTGTGAAAAGTGGTCTTGACATGGAAATTGTCGACATCATCATTGTAAAAGCTGTCGAAATACGGCTTTACCACAGAGTGTTGATTAGCATTGCTAGATGCATTCCCAAGCTTTTCGCCATTCATATACACATTATAGTCTACAATAGAGCTGTAGTTGTCTGGTTTGTTCCAAGCCAAAATTATGCTATTTTGGTCATAAGCCAATGTAGGCACACAGACAGCTTGAGGCACAGTCGAGCCCGTACCGAAATTTGCTCTTACGTTGTTTATCCCACATGGCTTGCTGACTGCTTAAAACAATGCATTACAAAAAACACAAAGGTATCTCCCAATCAATAAATTCAAATTTGTAAGTTCTGCTTTCATTATCGTGTATTATCATTATCATGTAGGTCTAAAACAAATAGAGGCTGTGGGTCTTTTTCTGTAAATGGTCCCTCCAAACAACATGAGAGTTTTTTGATTGGAGTTTTTCGATGAGGTTTTTTTGACACTAAATACCAAAAAAATATAAATTAAAAACTCAGTCGATTTGTGATTACAGAATTTCGAAAAAATTTTAAGAAATAAAGTTGTGGACTTTCAAAATTGGGCAAATTTCTTGACATGCCCTGTACTTTAATTTTTTTAAATTTATAAGTTTACAGGTAGACAAATACACTAAAACCTTTTGTGTAAGTTGACTTGAAAAATTACTTACATTCAGATGATGAAACATACAAAAGGGTATAATAAAGAGTAAAAACTGAAAGCAGCATAATTTTAATTTTCAAGCTAAACAAATTTTCTCAGATTGAAAAAACTGTGAAAAAGCTTTAAAGGCCTTATTTAAATAGCTTATTATCAAAATTTTCAAAGTTGAATTTTTAATTTAAAAAAGTAAAGCTGCATAAAGCGAATAATTTTAGCAGTCTCCAATCATGGTAAAACTTTTAGAATTGAATATTTATCATATAATTCGTAGAGCTGTGGAAAATATTCGGATGCAATGCGAAAACAAATAAACTATTCTATTTATCTGTCATTTTGCACTTTATATGCTCACCTCCTTATTTATATAAAGTTCAGCAACATTTGGGAAAAAATCGAAAGAAATAACTTGTCAGTCAGGGATAATCAGTGATGGTCGGCACTTCTTCGTGTTTACCCCCACAAATCATATTTTTTTTGAAAAATAATTAAAAATGAACTTTTAATAAGGAAACATTTAATACGCCATCAATTTTTTTAGTTCAGGAAAAAACAGCTTTTTGGGTCAGATTTAAAACAACTGTACAATTTATAGTATAATGTACAAGAAAACCTACAGTTAACGCGTCCAGCCATAAGGCGCTCATTTTACTATACGAGTGAAGCAGAATTTGCTCAACACCATGGTCGCGGTTGTTTTCGTTTCAATCGTTGATTATTGATCAAGTTGCTCAGATGGGATATCGAAGGTAACTAATTATTCATGCTCGAAGTCCAGGCGAATACCCATAGATTTTCAAGTGATGCTTAATGATTGTCTCATACCAGTCAAACACTCATACAATGCTAAAATGACCACCAGTAGTGCGCTTTCTAGTAGTACAGTCGAGTCCCGCTTCAGTGTACCCCGGCATTAATTAGACACCCTCCCATCAGTGTACACCTCGGACCACTTTGGTTGGTTTTGACCAAAATCATTAGTAACCTACCCCGGCATTAGTGTACACTCGCATCAGTGAACACCTCGCATTAGTTTACACTTCAAGTCGGTCCCGACAAATAAAGAACACTCGCTTTAGTGCACACTACTAAATAAAACAAATTTGAAAATTTAGTGTCTTGACACTAAATTTTGAAAATTTTCTGAATTTCGGGAAGCTGCTTATATCTCATTTCCTATTTTGTTCTCTGAAGTTTGATCTCTCAATTCTCGTATTTTCCCTGTGAAATTTTGTTGTGGGATTTTTTCGTTTTAGATTTTTCGACCCTAGGCCCCGGAAAATGTGCGTGAACTATTTATTAATCACAACTTTCGTACGCTGGCGTACTCCTTGCGTACCACTTGTTGGTGGCGGTACGTGACAATTCTCTGCCGCGCCAATTTCCTGCCGCGGCCACTTCCCTGCCGAAAATTTCCCTGCCAGACGATTCCCTGCCGCGCCAATTCCCTGCCGGGAAAATATACTAGTTAAACCATATTAAATCAATTTCCCAACTAAACAAATTGCATATTTATTGAGAACCAACTCGAACAATAATGACAAACAACTCTTTAAACGAAAACAAAGCAATACAATATAACATTTCCACGTACTACTGATGCTCAACGAAGTTGTGGTCAGGCCGCGAATATATTACAGCTGGATGAATTGTTTGAAGGTGTCACTGAGCTTCTGAGCCTTATTCATCTCTCCGAGTAATCGGCCAATCGTCGGGTGATCAATGGCCAGAATCGTATGTTGTAAAATATGTAGACTCGTGATATCCATGCAAGTAGGCAAATTATAGCTCATAGTAGCTGATCCAAACATGAGGTCGTGTTCCGTCTTCTCGATTGATTCGATAGCCCAGAATTGGTCCATTGGTTGAGACACGAGCACCTCGTCTTGCGCCTTCGCATAGAGATCTGGCATCGCCACAGCGGTGAGTTTCATTTTCATTTATCTGTCGGCAGAAGACTGCAGATACGAGAACCATCCTAAAATAGGTCTATTCCGATTTATAGGAATAGGTCTATTCCAAAGGTTTACCGTATTCTCTCTATTAGTTCCACATGTGAGATTTTTTTCAATCGTCCGAAAATCGGAAAAATTGGGGGTCGATCTCGAGATTTTTGGTGAAAATTTAAAATCTAAAGAGCGGAATCAGTAGAGCTCGTGGGAGTTAAGAAAATGCAATAAACAGCTTTGTTAAATTTTTTCTCTAATTTGTCTCCGGCAGGGAATTGGCGCGGCAGAGAATTGTCCGCGGCCGGTTCGTAAAAAGGGCAGTTACGTAACTGTAATTACAGCGATTTTTATAAGGTCAGCTTTTTTTGGGAGGGGGTATTCTATACTGATGCCGATTTTTAGATAGATTTGATTTGTTGAAATCAGTGTTGGGAATTTTCTGAAATTCTCGTACTCGTACTCGTACTTCGTACAAGTATTTTTTTGACCTCGTACTCCGTACTCGTACTCGTACCGCGCTACAAATCTCGTCGTACTCGTACTCGTACTAGTAGTACGAGCTGAAAAAGGCTCTTACTCGTACTCGTACTTTACTCGTACCTGAGGAAAAACTCATGCTGTACTCGTACTTGAATGAAAAATCCGTACTCTTTAAATATTTTCACAAATTTTTATTTAATTTAAGTAACATTTTTATATAATTTTTGTCGAATGAGGAATCGACTACTAAATTTACCTGGTACCAGCATTTAAAGCCTTGAGCAACGCTTCGCATTGCGATTTTTAAAAGAGTAGATATTTGACACACCATAAATGAATAACACACCATGACCAAAATCTAGCTGCTTTGCATCCCTTGGAATAAGGCACATTATGACTAAACCATGAAAAGGCATAGATTTAAAACGGCCGCTTCGCGTGCCTTGAAATGAGGAATACCATGACCATACAGTCAACTCTCGATTTAACGAACCCTCGATTTAACGAAACTCTTGATTTAACGAACTTTTTTTAACGTTTATTTGGCCAGTGATTAAATAGAATGACTAAAATTAACTCTTGATTTAACGAAACTCTCGGTTTAACGAATATTTTTGCCGGTCCAAGGGGTTCGTTAAATCGAGAGTTGACTGTACAATGAAATAGACGTCAATTCAGAAGATTAATCAGAAGATTTAAAGAGAAAATATGAAATTTATGCTTTCAAAATGCCTTTCTCATTTAAAAACTCATGCTTTTATAAAAAAATTGTGCTCAAAAATAGCCAGAAAAAAAAACATGGCACTCGTACTTAAAGTTTCTCTTCGTACTCGTACTTGTTCTTCGTCCTCGTACTCGTACACGTACCTCATTATTTTTTCTGTTCGTACTAGTACTCGTACTCGTACCTCTGTTTTTCAGCTGCTCGTACTTCGTACTCGTACTCGTAGTACGAGTACGAGTACGGTACGAGTACGAAGTACGAGTACGAGTTCCCAACACTGGTTGAAATAAAAGTTTGGTTGAATAAACGAAATGCTTTCTCTGTTTCTCCCGACTTAGTTAACAGCTAGCCGTAGTTTTGATAAAAAAAATTCGCTTTAGTGTACACTGGCATAAGTGTACACCTGAGGTCGGTGTTTTAGGTGTACACTAATGAAAGACTCGACTGTACTAAGCATAAATTTTTTTAATGTGTGAAGTTCATTTTTTTCACGTAAATCATGTTTAAACGACTCCTAAATAATTATAATATGCTTAAAAAGATTAAAAAAAAGTTATTTTCTGACATTTTTACAGGTAAAAAATAGAATTTTTGATAAAAAAAAGTTTTGACCGAAATTCGACCTTTTGCCTTGGTCCCCAAAGGCAATCTAACTTGAAAGGGCACTTGGACAACATGGTGCTCAGATGTCGTTAATTTTTTTGATAATTTTTTTTGAATTTTGACCCGTTGAAGAGATTAAAATGCTTGGCGGTCTGGGTTATGACAGTAGCGTCCTATTTTTGCCTAGCTCCAGTGACCAAAACATGATAAAACAGATAAAAGTCAAAATTTAAAAGTGTCGAAGACACAATTTTTATTGACTATAACACAAAAATAATGTCTTTTTCAAACTTCTGAGGCCATTTGAGGTAGATATAGGGTGTTTGGAAACACTTTGAAAAAAAGTTGATTTGGGGGGAGTATATCCAAGTAGGGTCAAATTTTTTAATTAAATAAACGCTCAAAAGTCTACCAAGTACTTTTCTACCACCAGTGACTGTACTGTTACCCTAAATACTAGAAAAAAGCACAGAAAAAATCAAGTATATGGCACGTTTTCGTGGTATTATGGCAACCCTTATTCCACCAGTTCGTTTCACATTTCCTGTAAGCCTCTCGTCCAAAACTAAACAACACCCTATAGAGTGGAATTGCATGCTTGTTGACAAAAGCGACTTAAAAAAAAGATAAACCAGCTAGAAAGAAATTCAAACTACCTTAATAGACAACAAAATTGTCTATGAACAAAGATCAATTTTTGTTATCAAATCGGCGAAAACGAAGAATAATACCACTGAAAAGCGGGTTTTTTCAATAATTGTGTGTGTGCTTATATTTTCAGGATTATAAAACTTTTGATAATTTATCGAAAATTTTATTTCCTTAATGTTTTTTTTTACTATAAAAAGCAGAGTTTGAGCGCAGTATTGTAACCAAAAAGAATCGTTTATTTGCTATATGTGGAAAAAGATTTGTCCATTTCTAAGTATTATATACTTAATATACGATATAAAAAAACCTCATATTAAGCTATTTAAATAAGCTACTTCCTTAGTCGAGAGCAGTTTTTTAATTTATGTAAATTTGTTGAGATAGCAGTTATAAAATTATGCCGCTTTTAGTTTTTACGCTGTTCTCTATTCTTTGTGCGTTTCATCGTCTAAATGTAAGTGATTTTTTTCAAATGGAGTACAGAAAATTTTGCTTCTTCTTTTTTAGAATTATGCGACTGTTGTAAAATTGCTTGCCAAAACTTTAAACCACTAGACAATTGGGTGCCAAAATATACCTTGATCCCTTGTTAATTTCGATTTTACAAGTCTTTTTTTTTTACTTTTCAGCAGTAGTTTTTTAATAGTCTTCTTAGACAAAGCAAAGAGGTTTTCATCTAGCCACAACAATCTTAACTGATATTAAACATATGTATCCTCAGTATACTACATTCAATGTCCTCAGCCTAAGATAAAGCTAAGAGTCACTTCTCGTTAAGATAAAACTGAGAACATAGAAAGCATATATATTCTAACCCGATTGTTTAAAACTACAGTCGAGACCGGAATTTGCCCCTTCAAAGACAGTACAAACGGTCTCCTTATACTAAGTTTTAATAATGAGTTTTTCAAGCAGTCAGCAAGCCATGTGGAATAAACAATGTGCGAGCTAATTTCGGTACGGGCTCGACTGTGCCTCAAGCTGTCTGTGTGCCTACATTGGCTTATGACCAGAATAGCATAATTTTGGCTTGGAACAAACCAGACAACTACAGCTCTATTGTAGACTATAATGTGTATATGAATGGCAAAAAGCTCGGTAATGCATCTAGCAATGCTAATCAACACTCTGTGGTAAAGCCGTATTTCGACAGCTTTTACAATGATGATGTCGACAATTTCCATGTCAAAGCCATTTTCCACAGTTTCCGTGTTACTGGTCTTGAGCCAAATAAAAATACAAGTTCACTGTTCGATCAGTTGATGTAAATGGAAAGAGTCGAAAAAAAGCAAAGCCGTAGCGGCTAAAACTGCTCCAATCTATAAAAAGGTAAATATAGATGTCTTTTCAATGGTTTAAAAAAAAGCCAGCCGAGAGATGCTTATTAGAGAATTAATTGTACAGTTGTTAGTTCATACTTAAAGTTTTGGGACAAACAACTATGAGCAAATCTAACAAAAGGGGTTTTGCCTTGTTCCCCTTTTTCTTTTTTGTGATCTTTTAAGCTCGAGGCTTAGGCGAGGGTTATCCAGCGTATGTTAGAATAGACTCAGACATATCTTAGACGCATGTTTCAGTCAGTTCTAACATACGTTGGCCTAACCATGCCTAAGCTGAAAAATTACAGATGAAAAACACGAGGGACAAGGAAACCCCCTCCCTTCTGTTGGATAGGGTTCTTAATTATGTTAGCTAATTTATACAGTTGTCAGCTTATAGTTGAGGACTTGAGGACAAATAACTGTGTAATTCATTAAAGGATGACCGAAATCCAATGTTTTCAATTTTTTTGTACTGCACTGGCATAACCAATTGTGTTGTAGATTCTGGCCTTTTGTCGGTATTACTACTCCGAGGCTAATTTCACCATAAAGTTATATAATCAAAAATTGTGAAATAATTTAGATAGTGGACATATCTTTTGTGGGTGCTGTAGGAGATGGCGTAACACTAAACACAGAAACAATTCAAAATGCTATTGATAGTTGCTCCAATGGATCCAAATCAGCCTACGGGTGCAAAGTCTTGATACCAGCAAATAGTTCGACAGGAAATGTGTTTGTAACTGGGGCTTTATTTTTGAAGAGCAACATGACACTAGAAATAGCTGAGGGTGCTATTTTAAAGGGATCTGCCAATTCTAGTGACTATCCTCTTTCTAAAGGCTATCAAATATATAGCTATTTTATAAACCCAATTGATGATCGCCTCCCTCCATCGCTTCTAAACACATTAACTGATGTAAGCTTAATAGCAATAAGCCACAATATTTCAGGTGCTAAACTAAGCAAAAGTCTTACAAATAAGGACACATTCGTACCCTAATGTAACCTTGTGTTTTAGAACCACAGAAATGGCCCTGTAGCAATGGCTGACCACGAAGGTTACGATGAAACACGTGGATCATTTGTAAATATACGAGTTGTTGGCAAAGGCACCATAGATGGAAGTGGCTGGCTGCGCAATAAAACAGATCTAATTGATGAAGCCGGCAATAATTTAGCACAATATGATCGCAGCAACAGGACAAATTGGAGCACACTGGGACTATTAGCTAAGAGTCAGTTGGATGCAGCTACAGCTGAGGCTGGGGCACACTGAATACAACACAAAATACTCAATACTACAGCTTTCGCAGAAGCAGTCTTACTACATTTAGAGGTGTAAACAACTTTTATTTTGGTGATCTGAATCTAACTAACCCTGCTTATCACGGTCCTATGTTTTTGGAGTGCGAGAATGTGGTAAGCATTTTAATGATTACATTTAAAAAAATTAAGATTGACAGAAGGTTTACATAAAAAATAGTGTCGTTAGCCAACTCTTAAAATGTGACAAAATATGGTTAATCTATATTTTTATAAATTTCATTTTCAAGTAAGAGTACGCCAGTGGCCGCGTGCGGATTTTGTACAGGCCTGCGAAAAAGCGCAATCCCACGATATCCTCCTTGCAAGTCGGCTCTCTATCCATTTGAGCTATCGGGTCACCCAGGCCTATTTCTTATTTCTCTGCTATCTGCCTCCCACACGTTTAGCAATATTTTGTTGGACTTAAACATGAGTCTATTATATTTTCAAGTCTAACATACGATGGATGAAAAACTCTGCCTAAGACTGAATTTCACAAAGAAAATTCTAAGTAGTGTTTTTCCTGGCTATTTAGAAAAACATAATAGGGGAGCACTTTTGGGCTTTAGCGGAAACAACTATGTTAGCTGATTCATACAGTTGTTAGTTAAGGGTTTAAAATTAGAGGACAGATAATTATGCTGGCTAACTCACACAATTGTCAGCTAAAACGTGAGCACTTAAGAACATAATACTTGTTAGAATTTCAAGTTAGCACAGTGTTTACTACTTTGCTGGTTAGCTCATACAGTTGTCAGCTTATAGTTAAGCACTTACAAGTGAACCGTTCGAATTGTCCCCCCGCTCATCCTCAATCTGATACGTTTATCTTGTAGCCAATGGTCGATTTACTTTACGAAAAAGTGCTGCGGCGGACAGAGAATAAAATTTTGAGTTTGGAGCCTCTGCAACTCAAAAAACCTCCCAAAAGCTAATATTGGAAACTTCGAAGCCTCAATGCTTAGTTTTTTGTTTTTCAAGTGGTCATTTTGATCATTATGACCATAGGTTACTTTTTTATTTTACGTCTAACAATGTTGTTTTTGGAATTTTTGTTTTTAATTTCTGAAAACTCAAATTTTCATCTGACGTGTCATTAGTAAAATTGAATTTTCCAGAATTTTAATTTTTTTTTTCTCAAAACATCACAGTTGTACGAAAAATCGGAAAGTAACATAAGTTCACGATGATCGGATAAAGCACCTGACGAACAAATGACTTGGAGCTAAAAAAAGCCCAAGCGGTTCATTAATTTCTTTATTTACACAATTGTTACGAGTCTTGTAAAAATTATAAACCAATTTCATTCAATGATTTACAAAAATCCAGATATTTTATTATTTTTTTTGTATTGCACTCGCCCTTCTCGTGGCTTGAAAATGGCTTCACTTTATTATAGACTGCATTGTTCTTTTAAACGTTTTAAATAACAAAGACTCTACATTGATCGCCCCCATTGTAGAATAAGGCCGAAATACTCAAAAATTGAGATGCGACAGAAAATAAGATAATTTTTCAGTGTCTCTGGCGTGTTTTAAACTTTCCACACCTGAATTTGGACTTTGACTTCATTCATTGTCACAATAAGTGTTGTCAATGAATAACCTTCAAATGTAATTGCACACATGTTTCTAATAAATCTATTTCAAGGTGTTTGCTAACACAAAATCTCAAACCTATGACATTAACAACGCGGATGGTGTGGAATTTGGAAGTAGTAACAACTCGATAATTTTCAACAATTTTATGGATACTGGAGATGTGGGATCAATTATGCAGCAGGGCAAGGCAAGGATTATGAAACTGGCAAAAATCCTACGCAATATTCTTGGGCCTTCAATAATTATTTGCGTGAAGGACATGGAGTATTGGCCATGGGAAGTCATGTGAGTGCAGGCATTGAAGATGTCTTAGCTGAGGTAAATATAAGATAAGAATCTGACGGCATAGAAAATTTTCTAACTAACAAGGATTTGCATTAATAAATATATAAGTCTTACACGGGAACTGCATGACCATAGTCGGTCACCTTCAAAAAACCACGGCTATGGTATAGAAACCCTCCAGCCAGCGCAAAATTTACTTTTCATCAAGGGAAAAACCCGTAAATTCTTGCTTTTCATGGTCTGTAGGGTTGCGGAAATGGTTTTAGGTCTATTTTCAAACCCTTTTTCACTTTTACAAAATGACTTCATAGCAAAAACATATGTGCATGTCTAACAATGTTTTTCGAAGCTCTATCGAATGGTATATTGGGTGTCTCAATATCGCGAGGGAAGGTCATAATGTTTTTCGAAGCTCTATCGAATGGTATATTGGGTGTCTCAATATCGCGAGGGAGGTCATAATGTTTTTCGAAGCTCTATCGAATGGTATATTGGGTGTCTCAATATCGCGAGGAAGGTCATGCACTTCCCGTGTTAGTGAATAAGTCAGAATCGAAGCTAAATTGTCTTAAAAGAAAAAAGCTGCACAAAAATGCACAAATATATTCTGATATTGGGGAATCAAGGCAAATATTTTGGTAAAGCTGTTTATTAAAAAAATTGCAGCTTGATATTCTATTTTATATTTTGATTGACAGAGACAAGAAAACAGTTTTTTCGGGCATCCTATTTTTTAAATTCATTGTTCAAAATCAAGTAATTCACTAATAAAATCCTTGCTTGACCAAGTGTAGTCTAGCTAAGTCGAGATAGTCGATTTTGTACATATTAATAAAATGGATCTAAACAGCATGACATATTTCGCAAAAAATATTATGCAGTGTGTCCAAGTAGTGCTAACTGTTTATATCAGACCTCACTAAGAAAATAAAAATTAAGTAATCTTTTCAAATAAATTTATGTTATGCAGTAATCAATTTTACTTCAGGACAATATCTCTTTCCTGTCAGACAATGGGCTGCGGATTTCTAGTACCCCACCAACTGGCGGTGGAGTGCGTCGTGTAGTATTTCGGGACACAGCGATGCGAGAAACTGGTACTTCAAATACAAATATAAAAGCTGGTGGTCGTATATTTTCCAATGGAGGAAATTCGGGTAGTCCATTACTACTCACTCTAGCTTATACAGCTGGCAGCAACTTTTTGAAAACGCTACGGAATCAGCTCAATTCCGTGATATCACTGTACAAAGGGTCACTATAGAAAATACAAATGCCAGTAGGGTAATCCTACGATATCTGTGGATGGTGTTAGTGGCAATTCTGGCAGTTATCCTGAGACTTATCATACAAATGTGGTAAGTAATTATTTAATCCCTATTTGTTTCAAAAAAAAAATTTTTCAACTTTGCTTACAAAAGAGCTTTCGTCAAATTTTAAGGCGTAATTCAAAAAGTTAACAAGTGTTAAATCTCAAATATTTAAATTCATTATTTTCAGACTTTCATATCAATAAATGTAACAAACGCGCCACCATCAAGAATCAATCACCTTAAAGACAGCTTTTTTAAGACATTATTGTTACTAACTGGGGCAATGTTAGTTCGCCGTGGTCAATCAGTAACTCTATTGGTCTGAACTTTACAAATGTAAATCCACGACCAGTTGGATTTTGAATAGAATGCTGTCATGATTAATTTTATATTTTTGTCACTTTGTTTGATTTTGCTATACTAAAGGAGATAATGTACACAATATGTAGACTAGCTTACTAAACTGACAAATTTGGCTATTAAATAGCCAATCTGGTACAGTCAACTCTCGATTTAACGAACCCCTGGGGACCGGCAAAAATATTCGTTAAACCGAGAGGTTCGTTAAATCAAGAGTTAATTTTAGCCATTTCATGTAATCGCTGGCTGAATAGGCGTTGAAAAAACTTCGTTAAATCAAGAGTTTCGTTAAATCGAGAGTTGACTGTATGTAAAAATAAATGTAAAAATGAAAATCACGGCGGCAAGAACGCTTTTCGCATAAAATATTACGCTACTAGTGTTATTTCTATCCTACCCTACTGATAAATGAAAATATATGCAAATCTCCAACACCAAAATAGCTTTATAGTTGTTAATCTTCATAGCTTTTACCATAAAATAACAACTGTACATTTTACCTAACATAGTTGTTAATCTTCATAGCTTTTACCATAAAGTAACAACTGTACATTTTACCTAACATAGTTGTTAATCTTCATAGCTTTTACCATAAAATAACAACTGTACATTTTACCTAACATAGTTGTTAATCTTCATAGCTTTTACCATAAAGTAACAACTGTACATTTTACCTAACATAGTTGTTAATCTTCATAGCTTTTACCATAAAGTAACAACTGTACATTTTACCTAACATAGTTGTTAATCTTCATAGCTTTTACCATAAAGTAACAACTGTACATTTTACCTAACATAGTTGTTAATCTTCATAGCTTTTACCATAAAGTAACAACTGTACATTTTACCTAACATAGTTGTTAATCTTCATAGCTTTTACCATAAAGTAACAACTGTACATTTTACCTAACATAGTTGTTAATCTTCATAGCTTTTACCATAAAATAACAACTGTACATTTTACCTAACATAGTTGTTAATCTTCATAGCTTTTACCATAAAGTAACAACTGTACATTTTACCTAACATAGTTGTTAATCTTCATAGCTTTTACCATAAAATAACAACTGTACATTTTACCTAACATAGTTGTTAATCTTCATAGCTTTTACCATAAAGTAACAACTGTACATTTTACCTAACATAGTTGTTAATCTTCATAGCTTTTACCATAAAGTAACAACTGTACATTTTACCTAACATAGTTGTTAATCTTCATAGCTTTTACCATAAAGTAACAACTGTACATTTTACCTAACATAGTTGTTAATCTTCATAGCTTTTACCATAAAGTAACAACTGTACATTTTACCTAACATAGTTGTTAATCTTCATAGCTTTTACCATAAAGTAACAACTGTACATTTTACCTAACATAGTTGTTAATCTTCATAGCTTTTACCATAAAATAACAACTGTACATTTTACCTAACATAGTTGTTAATCTTCATAGCTTTTACCATAAAGTAACAACTGTACATTTTACCTAACATAGTTGTTAATCTTCATAGCTTTTACCATAAAGTAACAACTGTACATTTTACCCAAAATAATTGTTTTCACTGCAAGCTTGAATTGTAAAATTAACAACTGTATGGTCCTTTAAAGCTTTAACTATAAAAAACTGCATAAGGCCTCAAACACAATGAGGAGTCTGTTTGCGGATGCTAAATCAGATTTGTCGCACGGAAATGGCCATAACTTTTTTTAAAATTTTTTATAAAAATTTTCTGTTATTACCATTTTGTAGCTTAGATTCAGGGCTACCATATGAGCATTTTATGAAGTAGATGTATTTTGAAAAATTGAGATAAAAATGAAAGACTCCGCCCAAGACTCCTGACTCAAATCTCGTCAGGAGTCTTGGGCGGAGTCTTTCATTTTTATCTCAATTTTTTAAAGGACATCTACTTTATAAAATGCTCATATGGTAGCCCTGAATCTAAGCTACAAAATGGTGATAACAGAATAATTTTTGAAAAATTGAAAAAAAAAGTTATGGCCATTTCCGTGCGACAAATCTGATTTAGCATCCGCAAACAGACTCCTCATTGTGTTTGAGGCCTAACTCAAGTGATTTTTATTATCAAAGTCCATACTGTTTCGAATGTTAAAAAACCAGCTTTTCACCAATTTCAGCTATTATAAATAGTCTTACCTCTGTACAAGTTTGGATTTTTTATAATCTGCATTTTTTTAAAAAGTGATGTGATGAAACCAAAATAAGCAACACTATTTTTTCTTCTCCTCTAAATTCACAATAAATCACAAAAAATCAGTTTCAGTAGCAGCTATATTAAGTAAATTTAAAAGTGTTGTCACTTAGTTATTATTATTTCTGACCCATTTTTTCTCTGCAAAACACGCGATTTAACGTGATTTCTGCTACTTACATTATAATTTTTATCGAGTACATGCTGCACCCAGTCTTTTGCAACCCTTATTTAAAACGGCTAATTAAGGCTGGCAGAAAAGAGCAACAAGTGCTATTCCTGACTAGCTGACAGACAACAGCATGTTAAGCCAGGAGGATTTTTCGGTTAGCCAAGAATTTTAGCGTGAACACAGGAATGATGTCAACGAAATTTGCCGGCTATGTGGGGGGCGACTGGGCGGAGACCAGATTGAGCTGAAACACGGTTTTTGACCTGTTTTGCTAACACCCCAATTTGGTGCTGGTCTAATTACTGCTTAATATTGGTGATGCTCAATCGTATATAAGTGGAGCAATTCTGGGTATTATGGCTGCTTTTGTTTCAGTTTTAGAGTTGGCTTATGGATTTTGTCTGGCAATAATTCTAAGTGGTTAAATTTTTTACGTTGGGAATAATTTTGATTGTATATTGAAATTGTATATTTTCCTAGTAAAATTAAATAGCAAATCTGACTAAAATTTTTCTGTTACCGTATTTCCTGTAATAAACGCCCCCCTCCCCTCGTTCAAAATCGTGTTCTTGGCATTGTGTTTTTGACCCACTTTTTGAATGCTTGTCCCAGGCACATTACCCCTTATTTTGTAGCCAGTGAGATGAGCTACAAAATGAGTGGTAACTTGCCTGAAAGAAGTGATCAAAAAATGGGTCAAAAACACAACGCCAAAAACACGATTTTGAATCAGGGGGGGGGGGGCGTTAATTACAGGAAATACGATATATTACTTGAGCAGAAAAAATTACTATAGCTGAACAAAATGTTTGATTTAGGTGAAAAATATGATGGAGTGAATTCTTAAGCAAGCATTTACTATTCAAATTTTGTCGGCCGTTTATTTATAGACTCAGACCTAGTTAATAAACTTATTTGCTGCAAACAAAAATATATATTATCTGAAGCTAGGAAGACAGGCAACAGAACCATCTTACAACACCGGATCTTACCGACGAAAAAGATTTTACACTCAAACCTCGATAATCCGCCACCCCATGGGACCGATCCGAGGGTGGCGGATTTTCAAGGTGGCGGTTTAGCGGGGTAAAATTTGTTGAGTTTCTCTGACGGCTAACCGAATCGGGTTTAGCGGGGTTGCGGATTATCGAGGTTTGACTGTATAACAAAAATTTGTAACGCATCAATGGCGGCAAAAAACTTTAGAGATTTTTTTGCGCTGGGAAACTTAGCCACTCTTTTTTAGTTCTATTGTCAAGAAAAAAAGTTGGCTCTACTCAAGAATAGATAATGACTTTTTTAAATTTGTTCTCCTCTGTGGTTTTTCTTATCAAAATTTTCAATGATTTTTTTGATCATTTATTTTTAAGTCAGGCAACATCTCCAACAACATAACAGAATCATTTCACACGAAAAAATGTCAAACACGAAAAAAATTTGGAAAAAACCACAGGGGGCCTTTTTATGCAATCGGTACCCATTCTTGAATAGGGCCAAAAAGTTCATATAAAATTATGTTTTTAAATTAAAATACTATTTAGACCCACATAACTGTACTTGTTTATAAGTCTTTTTTTATTAACCTTTTTGTTTTATGTTAATTCAGAGGCTACAAACAAGAGTTCAATTTTTTTCTTCGCCTACCTACATTGTTATAACCCAATTATTGTAGCGGGTAAGTAAAAATAGGTGTAGGAAGTAATGAAAGAAAAGTTGGTTAAAAATACATATATGCAAGCAAACTATATAATCCAATTTGCAACTCACTATCCCTATTTCTGACCCACTCATTTACAACTCAATCTGAACTAGCATATGGGCTAGTTAATCTCGATATAGAAACAAATGTTTTTTTAGCTTTAATTTTTTGCTTGTTTAAAAAACCATACTTGACAACGAGAATTTTGTATATTCGGGACTTGTTATATTTTTCATAGCCTTGTCTGTTGAAGGCCGTTCTCGCCCTCTCTCTCCCTAAAAAAAGTAAAAAAAAATCATATGCGGCGCGTTATATTAAAAAAACGTGCATATTTATAATCTTAAAATTTAATTTCATGCTACAGTCAACTCTCAATAAACAGGTACCCTAAACTTATTTAATTTTTTTCTTATACATGGTTTAATTTAAATGCAGCAGACCTACATTATCCTGAAGCTGCATTCGTGTCAAGCATAATCCATTTGCTAACTTTGAATAAACTGGCCTACCTGATAATTGACTACAGTCAAACCTCGATAATCCGCCACCCCGCTAAACCGCCACCCTCAATAAGCCCGATTTGGTTGGCCGTCAGAGAAACTCAACAAAGTTTACCCCCGCTAAACCGCCACCTCGATAATCCGCCATCCTCGGATCGGTCCATGGGGTGGCGGATTATCGAGGTTTGACTGTATTACCTTGTATAATCGGGCTGCCGAGAATTAACTGTGGGCTGTTATTAAGGGTTGACTCAGGCATTTGCACATGTTTTAAAATGCCAATCAGGCCGGGCTAAAAATACTCTTACCCGAGTCTTGCTTTATTGCTCTGGTTTTTTTTACTTCAAATGTCCAAGCCATACCGAAAATTTTTTACCCGCGCTCAGCAGTAAAAAATAAACCTGAGGATCGAATAGTGAAATTAGAAACTGAGCTATTTTTAAATATTCAAACAACTATATGACTCTCCGTCACATCCATGTTGTTTTTGTTTCATGGTCTATGTAGGGCTGTAGATGACGGAGTAGTAAATAAAAAACAAACACATCCCTACCCATTATATCTGAAACAAACGTCAGTGCTCGCCTCCTCTTTTATTGAACAAACAAACAAGAGAGCATAAACTGGCCAGTAAAATATAGGGCCAATCGCTAATTTTACCTTTCTCAGATTATATCAGTGACATAAAACTGGTCGAAAAAACTCATTAAATTTTGACCAGCTGGGTGGAGAACCCAAAAGTTCCGAAGTTCGGGAACAAAATTAGTGATGTTTTTGGCCAATTGGTCAAAATGGCTTAGTGGCGAAACAAAAAAAGGTGTGCCCAACTAATTGATAAGATTTAAACAATTAGACTTATCAATTAGAACAAAAATATTGAACAAGAAAAGTGTGGGCGATATGTGGGCGATAAGGGGTGATTGCCAGCTTTCAAATATTAAATTCAATTTTGTAGTGAAATTTGTCTGTCAACTTTATTATTTTTTGAAAAAAATTATCTGACATTTGTGATTTGGTGCTTATTCGATGCTTTTGTAAAAATATTTCTTCTCTCGAGTGGAATTTAAAATTCTACAGTGGTTTTAAATAAGCTCAAATTTAATTTACCCCTTGAAAGTCTAAATTTCCTCCTCTAATTACTGGAATTTCCCTCTAATTTTATATTTAAATTTTTATCGGCATTTTCATTGTAACTTTTTTAAGGGTTTTGCATAAGCTTGTAGCCTGGATCTTGGCTTTCTAAAAAGCTATGAAACTTTGCGTAATGATTTGAGAACACCGGAATCTAAGAATTTTGAAAAAAACGACAATTTTTTCAGAACCTTAGACCCCTACGTTCCTCAAATAATTCAACATAGTTTTATAGCTTATTAGAAAGCCAAGATCCAGAGCTGCAAGCTTTTGCAAAAAACTATCAAAAATTACAATGAAAATGCGGATAAAAATTAGAGATGGCGAATGGGGGGGGGCGGGCGGGATAACGGGACGGGATTTTCGGCCAAAACAAAAACGGGAACGGGAACGGGATTTTGAGTTTGAAAAACGGGATCCCGGCGGGATCCCGCCCGAAAAACGGGATTTTTCTGTTATCGTTAATTTCACAGTAAAAGTGGCCCAGCGCTTCAAAAGGGTGTTTGTTATTGAAATTTCTCACATACATCGATGCAAAATAATTTCAATAACAATAATTCAACTGCGTTAAGACTCTGTTCAAAAGAGATTAAAATTTCTGCCTCGCTGATTTTAAGATTACTCCGGTTCTACTCGAGTTGCCGGTGCCGAAGACATTTTGGTTACCCCTGTCGTTTTTTTTCATGAAAACAGCTTGGTCACCCCTGTTGCTAAAAATAATAAAATATTTCTTCTATTTTGAAATTTTTTGTTTTCTCGAAATGGTTTGTTTTCCAGAAAGTTTCAAAACTCTGGTTGGATTATATTTTAGGGGAGGGGAGGGGAGGTGCGGTCATGGGAATAATTACTCCCCTTGACCGAAAAAATAGGCAAAGTTAGGCAAATTACCCCCCCCCCCTCCCTCGATAAAGTTGAAGTTGCGGCACTGCATAGAAAGAAAAAAGTTATGGTTATTTAACGCTAAAATTTTAGTGAATTTTGTGTAGCGGTTTCAAAAATGTCCAATTAGGTGCCATCCTACCCTTCCGACATACTATTTTGTGGCTGGGTCAAACCTTCGCAAGCTACCCAATTGTCTGATTCAATTTTGATGTGATAACTTTTCTATCTGATTCTGACTGAAAAAAATTGCCATCACATTTTGAGCAGTAAACAAATTGTGTAGAGGTTGATGCGATATAGAACTAAGTACTTATCAATTTGGGTGATTTCCCTTTACTTTGATGGTCATTCGCATTCAATTGCCAAATTCAAACCATTTGCTAACAGTAAAACAGTGCTGCAAATGGTTGCAATCCATTGCTCAATGATTTTTAGCCTAGAAGCCAGTGAACTTGCTTAAAAGTAGAGTGAAAAAATAAAGGAAGTCACAAACATAGCAAACAAGGAATAATCGAATTCACGAAATTTCTGCAAAAAATGAGAATTCACAAAAAAAATTATCTCAAAATTGCTTTTTTAGGACAAAATTTTCCTGAAAATGACTAGCGGGATTAGGCAAAAAAAATTATACAAGAAATCTTACAGTTTCTCAGTCGATAACTCTACATTTGATAACTGCAAAATTTCTTGTGTAATATACGAAAACCTTTACAGTTAACAATAAGGCGAAATGTGACTCCGGACAAGTGGGTTTTGAATACCCGCCTTCTGAAACAAACAACAATAAAAATGTTTTCAGTGTGCGATAAAAATTCAGTGTGTGATTTAGAACACATCTATTTTTGTGCACTCGCCAAGTTTTTTTAACTTTTAACTTAGATTCTTTTCTGCACGTGAGCCGATCTATTTTAGTGTCTGCAATAATTATTATAATAGCAATAGTTTAACACGTATTTATATCCACATTAATTAATTTGCTTTTGTTTTTTTGTTGAATTATTATATATTGGAAAAGCAAATTGTTCAAAATACAAACTCCGAATATTGTCTAGCATGCATTTCTCACAGTTGCCAGACAAATTTTCAGTTCCTGAAAGCATATAAGATCGTGCTCTCCTGGCACTAGCATTACCAATAATTGGTGTGTTAAAGCTTAAAATAGGCAGCATACATTCTCTGCTAGATTTTCACGTTTTTTTAAATTTATTCGGCCACTTTTCGCTCTGAACACTAGCTTGTCTTTTTTGTTTCGAACTTATATAAAGTTTATAAATTTTTTTGTTTTTGACTGACTTTGACTGAACAAAATACCAAAAAAAAATCCACTCACCCTTAGCCAGATTTTGCACTCTCGATAACGGTACGTTGATAACTGTAAGATTTCTTGTATAATATACAAGAAATCCTACAGTTTCTCAGTCGATAACTCTACATTTGATAACTGCAAAATTTCTTGTGTAACATACGAAAACCTTTACAGTTAACAATAAGGCGAAATGTGACTCCGGACAAGTGGGTTTTTGAATACCCGCTTCTGAAACAAACAACAATAAAAATGTTTTCAGTGTGCGAATAGACCTTTTTTAAATTTTACCCAAATTGTCTTAAATTGTGCACTCAGAACATGTTTCAGGTCTAAAACATCTCAAAATAGTTGAAACATTTTTTAATAAAGTTTAGCATTTATCTGCATATCTAGGGCTAGAATTCAGAATAGAAAATTTTTCTACGGCCAAAATTACATACCGCGCTATTTTTTGGCCCAATCGGAGCATTTATTGAAGTCTGTATTGATATTCCAAAAAATACCTTTCCAAAAGTTTATTTCTATCTTTCAAGATCCAGTCTGGCCATTAACCAGTTCTGATGATGTTGTAAATTACATGCCTAGCATAAACATCATTGCCATAACATACTATTAATTTAGGCTAAAATAGAATTAAATCTCGTCACTTTTACTATAGAGGCTAAAACTCATAATTTGGCTACTACCCACATTTTTTTAGATCATGCCTTCTTTCATAGGTGTACTTAAGAAGAAGAAAAGTTGGAAGTTTGATAGAAGCTAAAATGGAAGCAGACTTTTTCTGTGCCATTTTTACATCATCCTTTTTTTAATTGTTGATTTGTGAAGCAATTTTTTAATATCATTTCTCTAGTTTGCAGACTTGCCAGTAAATGTTATGCTTCTTTATGTGAATCATCAATTTCATTTTTTGAGTTAGTGGCACTGTGCTTGTTGAGACCCTCATCCAAACATCAAATTTTTTGCCTTGGTCCCCCTTTAATTTTGTGATTTTAGTTATTTTTTACGATTAGGCTTAGCAAAAGGTGGCCAGCGTATGTTAGGACAGGCCCAAACACGAGTTTTAGCATGTTTAAGTCAGTCTTAACATACGCTGGCGAACCCTTGCCTAGACCTAAGCCTAAATTTTTACAAAAACAACCGGGGTACCAGGGAAATTTTTTTTGATGTTTGGGGGGAGGCTGTTGTTATGATGTTCAAGAAGAACAGTGCAAAGTTAGTATTTTCTTCTTTTTTCACAGTGTACCTTTTGTGCAATGTTTTAAAAATAAGTTTATTTCTATCTTTCAAGATCCAGTCTGGCCATTAACCAGTTCTGATGATGTTGTAAATTACATGCCTAGCATAAACATCATTGCCATAACATACTATTAATTTAGGCTAAAATAGAATTAAATCTCGTCACTTTTACTATCCAAACATCAAATTTTTTGCCTTGGTCCCCCTTTAATTTTGTGATTTTAGTTATTTTTTTCTCTTTTTTTTCTTTTTTTTTTCCGAGCAGGCGAGCAGTAGCCGAGCAGTTTTAGCCGAGCAGTAGTTTGTCCGTAAAGATGAGTCTAGTTTTAGTTTGAATAGCGCAAACAAAAGACGCTACAAAACACAATAAAACAAGGTTTTATACAATTGAGTCCCGATTAGGGTTGGGCAATTGTCAGGCAATTGCAAACGCGGACAATTGTCCAAAAGAGGGACAATTGAAACCCTACTGGCTCGGATATTTTCACTAATTCGTCGGAAAATTGTCGGATAAATTAAAGGGGCATACCAACGCGTTACACCGCAAACTAAGGCGGGGAACAGCAATTTTTCAAAAATCGTCCTTGTTTTCACTCGTTTCATGTCAATTCTGTGATTTATGTAGTTTTGCCGCAATGTTTTAAAAATAGGGTATCATAGACCAGTTACTAAACTTGGCCCATGAATTCAGAAAGCCGAGCAGTTAGTACAGAAAAATACCAGCTGATTGAACACAAAATAACCGAGAAGAAATTTTTTTTTTGAAATTTTAAAGTATTAGGTCATCTGTACAGTTCGTACGTTTTTTTTCAAAACAATCTTTTGCGACATTGTGTTTTTCCAATAATTTTTTGGACATTTTTTAAATTTTGACCACACATTTTATAACTGAGTTTCTTAGCTACAAAATAAAAGGTCAACTTTTAGAAAATAGCCGAAAATTTATTAGAAAAATACAATGCCACGAAAGCTCTTTTAAAAAAAAATCTCACAAACTTTACGAAAGACCATTATTAGGTCACCTTTCGGATGACAAAATCTAATAAGTCCCGAAAACCCAAATTTAATGTTGCTTAGCTCTAACTCTAAAAAAATTTTCCAAATTTTAAAAACTATTTATTAGTATCTTATCACTACCAATTTAGCCTTTGCTAAACTTCGCACTTTCTTGGAATTTTCTAAAACAATAATAGGTTTCGAAATTGGTTTTGTGAAACAAGTGGTGCTTGAAGTCTCTTCATATACGGTGTTGAAAAAGAGCCAAACTAGCAATCATTTCTGAATCTACCATAAACTAAACTAGCTAGTTGATGTTTAACGGCCAAATATATCCATAAATAAGTAAGTCTAATCACACAGAAAATTGGCTAAAGAATGGCGCTAATAATAGAGAGACTTGACTGAAAAAAAAGAAAAAAGCAGTCAACTTTAAAAGCAGTCAACCAAATCTGGTGGGTGTTACTTTATGCACTATTTTTAACTGTTAAACTTTTGGGAATGTTAAGATATGGAGCATTGTCTGTCTTTTTCAGCCTTTAGTTAAAAATTCTGGCTCTGTTCTTGCTCTTTGCTGTCCTCCTTTTCTCTGGTCTTAGATATCTTCTCTTTCTGTTATGATTTCCATACTTTGGTTAAAAATAGAACTAACAAGGGATGGACCCTGACTGTGACCTGAGGGAACTTCTGGGGAATTTTTTTTCTTGTAGCGCATTTCCAAGTTCCTGACAAATCTGACTTTCCAGCTCTGAAAATCCACAAAATGTGGTAGAAGGGTCATTAAAAGCTCTTAAAACGCCTCGACACCCATATCATGGTGTTTCATAGGTGACCCTTGGATCATGGGTCATTTCTGAAGTTTGTTTGAGTTTCAGAGCTGGGGAGCCAAATTCACATTAGATTTGGGCACCCACATAAAAAATTATCGAAAAAACCCCAAGTCACAGTCAGGGTCCCTCCCTTGTAAGTGTAATATTTAATATGGGATTATAATTTTTGGCAGTATGCTTGTAGCATTGTGTTTTTTTTAATTTTCCCCGTTGATTATATTTGGTCATTCACATTCAAAAAACATCCTCATATATTTGATCTCATAATTGAATCGCATGGGATAACTGTAGAATTTTCAGTACAATATACGATAACTTCTACAGTTATATTACTAGATTTCATTCCGACTCAGAATGAATGAGTGATTGAATCATTTTGAGATGGAATAAGAGCTTTCAAACAGGAATATCATTGGATAAATTAGGATCTTCCCTGAATCACCCGACAATTTCCCGATCAAAAGAAAGATCGAGGAATGACGAACAGTGAAATTTACAAGAAAAAGCTTGGTCTTTTTAACAAAATATAATCAGAGCGTCACAGATGCATACTTTTTACTTCGATTTGAAATTTTCATATATATTTGTTCTTATATTATTATGTTTGTTCTTATTTCGTTGTCCCAAATTTGTTCGCTCCTCCAATTTCTCCCATTTTAGGTCGAAGTTTACTATTTTCCCGTTTTTCGGAAAATCCTCTGGGAAATCCCCCGAATTGAAATTCCCTGGGTAATTCGACAACCCTAGCCAGAATGATAAAATAAAGTCAACGGAGCAAAAAAGCCTCTAAACCAATTCTAATGACAAACCTGATATACCGTATATCTTCTATTAAAAACCCATGGGCTTTCATTTTTCAACCCTCCTCGGGACATGGGCGTTTATTAGAAGGTGGGCGTTCATTAGAAGGTGGGCTTTTATTAGAAGATATACGGTAACTGCATCTCCCGCTTGTTTTAGGGCTGCAGTTATTTCCAGGTTCAACTGTACTCAAAAGATTAATCAAATATTTTCATACTTGACATACTAAAATAACTATTTGTTGGCTTTTCCTGCTCTTTTCCCTCTAAAGAACATTTAAAATCCGTAGCCCAAAGCCTAAAATACAGCTTATTTTACTTCCAAGGGGCAATAACTAGTTGGCTGGCTATCTGAGTGGTGACGTTTGTTTAGTTGTATGTGGTGTGTGTGTGAAACTTCTACGTCAAATTCCCCTCCCTCCTTTTCTCAGACTAACTCTACTTCTGCTGGTCATGCAAAAGCAAAAGGAAAGCAAAAAAGAGGTGCTTTAATTCCGCCCTTTTCTGGCAAAGCCGTTCGAAGACCGCTTGCACCAGAGCCGCAGAAATTTAGCACTGCTTATTATTGCTGCTATTGTTTTGGATGGTAGTGAACTGGTGAGACAATTTTTATATATTTTTCCAGTTAAATAAATTTTCTATTTGCAGTTTATAGACGATTATTGTCAATGTCACTGTGCCCGGAAAATTGCCGAATTTCGTTCTTGCCAAATCTCTCCTAGTCTTTTTTACGTTAATTGAGTATGAGTTAACTGTAGACTAAATGTACGAAAATTAAAAAATCGTGTAAGGTTCACGCCAAGTTTATCTTCATGACAATGTATTCAGTGATTCTAACAAATTTAAGCATTTTTTCAAATATTCGTTCTTATTTTTTTTTTTTTTTCACTAGAGATTTTTTGCCAGAAAATTGTAGAGAACAGAACAAATAAGTTAAAAGCTAGTCATTTATAGTGTGAACGGCTTTAATCGATCATACGGCCTGCCAGCCCATGTTGGACTATGTGGGTTAACTGTATATGCAACTGTATACAGTATATGGATCAACTGTAAATGTCAACTGTATATGAAACTGTATACAGTACATGGCTCAACTGTACATGTCAACTGTATATGTAACTGTATACAGTATATGGCTCAACTGTACATATCAACTGTATATGAAACTGTATACAGTACATGGCTCAACTGTACATGTCAACTGTATATGTAACTGTATACAGTATACGGGTCAACTAATATGTCCCATTATATATTAGTGAAAATTATAAAATTTTCCCACCACCCCCTCCAACCCAGACATTTTTTTCTCATAAAACCGAGGGCTGGTTGGGTTATGATCCACTAGAGCCGAAATTTTTATTTTTTTGCCAAATTTTCACACGTATTTTGTATTCGAACATTTTTCTTTCAAGTTTTTTTATTTTTAGATTGTTTTTGTAGCTGCTTTGTAATTTTAATTTTTGTAGTTTTTTGTATAAAATTAATTTGTTTAAATTTTTTAAAACCGTTTTATAGTATTAGAAAATTAGTTTTTTTATTTTATTTTATTTTTGCATTTTTGTTTGTTTTGTAGACACCAGACATTGTCTAGCTCAGCAAAAGTATTACGTAGTAGCTACGATATATTGGATGTAAAAATCAAGAAAAACAAAAACATTTGTTTTCTGCGACTTACTTGTCCTTGCATGAGTTTGTATTTGAGTTTTGTCATTGTATTTAAATTTGTGTTCTATGCTTTTCACTCAGAATTTTAAATTCTGTGAGTCTTTTTTTTTTTTCGTCACAGTTAAAAATTACAGAATGAAAGAATAATTGCTTTTTATATATTGTTTTTGTTCTCTGGACGCAAAAAAGATCCGCATTTTGTTTAGAAATGACCGAAGAGTGTAAACTTCTCTAATCAAAACATGAATTCCTTTTGTACTCGGGGCACAAATGCAAGTTACATTTTATTTCTTGATAATCTTTTATTGGACTTGCCGTTCTGAATCTAGTTTCAAAAAAGTTATATAGTATGTGAAAAAATTCGAAAAACATGGGTTTTTATTCAAAATAACAACCCGCACATGCCAAACACTGAGTCATTGATACTGGTCTGTACCGTATTTCCTCTAATAATTCACTCAAGCGAGTTAAAAATCCCTGAAAATCAGAAAAATTTGAGTTCGATCTCGAAATTTTTGGGTAAAGTAAAATTGACTCTAAACTATTGACTCTGATATTGACTCTGAGCTGAGATGTAGGTCCTCAAAAGTAGAAGGATGGTGAGTATTGGATGAAATAAAAAAATTGGTCGACGCAAAGAGAGCTGTAACTCAGTCAGTCAAAATCACTTTGAAGTGACTGAAATAAAATTTTGCAATACAAGAATTTATAAGGGCCCAAAAAGTAAATTTTGCGACTCTTCTTGATACCTTTTCTTATCTCAGAAAAATAACAAAAAATTTGGAGCAGCAGCAACAAAACCAACTTTGATTTAATTGCATTTTGCATACATCCAACAAACCCTGTTTAATTTCTTTCAATAGCAAATAAGGCAACCTCACTTCCTGAAGCGTCATTGCACTGGTCTTTGTTTTTTCTTCTTCTTTTTTTCAACCTCTTGTTTTCTTTGTGCTGCTGTTGTTTTTGTCACGACCATGCAGTGTTGTTGTGGGTGTGCAACGGATATGGCAGTAGCTAGCATCCAGCTGGCCATCCACTGACGTGTAGCTCTGCCGCTGGGAAATTTTCTCTTCTGCTGTGCCACTGCCAGCCCAGCTAGTCCAGAGGACAAAGAAGAAGACTGCGAAAATGACTGCGTCATGCCTGCCTCTTCCAAATGACGTAGTGGGATGGCCGGCAGAAGACACACACGAGGCTGGATTTGGCTAGGAGGACCCTCCCACACACCCCCACCCTCTAGCCAGCCACATCATTTTAGAAGGGGTGTAAAACGCCTACACCTTTTTGTTCTTTTCTTCTTTTTGGGTGCTTGAACAGGACCACAAAGCTTTTTGGAAGGGTTCTTTTGGCTTTCTTTTTCCCAGGCTTGTTGCCTGAATGGCTTTTTGGGTGGGCGCGGTATGTGACCAAGACCATAGTGATGTTATCAACTGCACTATTTTTTGGGGAGGGGGGGGGGGTGGGTAGGAGGTACTGTTGCTTAAGTAAACGAAGAATCTAACTTAAGCCCGGCTACAACACTTACTTTTCTGTTTTCTGATCGTAAGACCGGATGTGCGATTTTTTCATATGCTTTGCTTCGAATCACTTTATTTTATGTTTGAGAAATATCTGAAAAAAAATTACTGCCTATTCTCTGTATTTCTGCTGTTTCAAGCCCTATGCAATTTGAAAAAAATAACCCAAAATAACGTTCTAAAATATTTTTGCTTGACAAAATTGAAGAAGCATTTCAAAACACTTTCTTCGCTTATGATTTTAAATTTTGTAAAAAATCGCCTATTTCCTAATGGCCATTTTAAGGGTTTTAGACTTTATTTTAGCCTTTTAAGATAAATAAAGGCAAAAGTGACAGGCTTTGTACATGTTTTTTATTTTCTGGCCCATACCGCATAAAACAACTCTGGTATGCATGCTTTTTTTCAAAAAGTCTAGAATTTATTTGGGGTCGATTTATAAAAACAGGAAAGTGGGAGGGCGGAGAAGTATCGTAGCCTCTATAGCTAAAAATAGTATTCTGAACTTGTCTTGTAGAATTGTGTTTGGCAATATAGAGTAGTAGTAGTAGAGTAGTAGAGTAGTACAGAACACGTGTCCAAACTATGCCTTGATCCGTCGTGTAAATTATGATATGATAATATTGTAATTACCGTATTTCCTTTAATAAGGCGGCCGGCCGCCTTATCCTTTAGATGACTGAAAATCGGAAAATTTGAGGTCGACCTCAAAATTTTAGGAGATCCAAAATCTGAAAATCGGGATCGGTAGAGCTCGTACGAGTTAAGAAAATGCAATAAACAGCCTTGCAAAAAAATTCTTTAGGCTGAGTTATAGGTCCTCAAAGTCGAGGCGGCAGCCTTATTAGGGGAAGCCGCCTAATTAAAAGAGAGTGATTATGGTTAGCAAGATTACCTCAAACACAACCATCTAAATTCAACAGGGGGACCAAGGCATATTTTGGATCTCCGCTAGAGCCCTTTTGTGTTTATTTTTTTATTGCAGAAATGTGTTCTTTTGCATTTTCTTAGTCTTGGGGCTAGCCTTTTGTTGTCTCTTCTTATCATTTTAAGTGAAAGAATGGAATAGGAAAAGTGGCACACGTGTCTTTGTTTAAAAGAAAAAAGGTGTGGGTGGGTGGCTAAGAGGTGGCACTATTTTTAGTCCTCTTTTAAGCTTTTTTAGATCTTTTTCTTTAAGGCTTAATTTTTCTAATTTTATTTTGAATGTGCAAACACTTTTTTTGGATTAAGTGTTGGATACTAAAAAAATTTACCTTTTTTCATGACGAAAAATAGTTTCATCGCGTTCTATGGAGAATTTTAATAAAATTTCCAGGGTCTTTGTGTTTTCTGAGCATTAAGAAAAATAGCAAAATTGTTTTGCACCGTAGACTTTTAGGAGGGGGAGTTTGCACTGGGATAAATCTGCTCTTTTCTGGTGTATTATGCGCAGTTCAGTGGTTCCCACCCTCTCATCGAATTTAAAATAGCCAAATAAAGAGTCTGTTAGTTTCCAGACTTTTGCGAGAGTTGCACACCGAAAATAAACACCTTTTTATGTTGCAAAGTAAGTTTAATTCAAATGTCTGTCGAATCTCCCGAGACAAATGATGCCATCTTTCCGGTCATTTATAGATACTTTGCAAATGACATATGTTTATAAAATGTATTCATGATAAAATTATAGAATTATATAAAAAGAAAGCCATTTTAAAGGGTGACGAGGAAATTGTCTAAACATGAAATCAGCAACTTGATGTTCGACTTTTTTAAATTAAGAGCAGGGCTATCGGACGTTCTTATTTATAAGATTTCTTTATCTTTGGATTCCAAATCTTTTTTTGTGGAATTTCACGTCAAAATTTTATTGTGGTTCACCAAAAGAGCAATACGGCGTGAATAAATTAGCATATTTTGCAAAAATACCGTATAACCTCTATTAAACGGGCATGCGCGTTTAATTTTCAACCCCTAAAAAATCGAAAAAAAAATATTTTGATTTTGAGATTTTTGGGTACTCAAAAAAATCTAAAAAAGCGGAATCAACTAAGATCGAGGTGATCAAGAAAACGCGAAAAACAGATTTGCAAAAAAATTTTTTGCGCTGAGATATAGGTCCTTGAGGGTGCCCGTTTATTAGAGGGTGTCCGTTTATTGGAGGGTGTCCGTTTAATAGAGGTTTTACGGTACCCTTAATACTTAATACCCCGCTTATTTGAGCAAATGTCCTTATTTTTAAAATTTTGATCTGGGAGCCCTGATTTAGAGCCATAATTATTTTGAAAAGAAAATTAGAGAATTTTTAGAAAATTAAAAAAAATAGAACTCCTTATTTTGACCTTCCCAGTTCGATATTCAATTCTGCAAAAGTGTTCAGATTGCAACAACAGACATCAATAAAAAAAACAAAAATGTGGCTCCAAAAAGGCATTCAAAGTACGAAATTTTAATTTGCCCATTTCTTGTTCCGACTATCTCTTTGATATCTGCTACTTCTTTAAGGGACTAAGTTAAGGTTTTTGTCATCACTTGTCACTAGTAATATCCTTAAAATTCAGTTCTGGTGCATGTGTTCCTTATCCATTTTTAAACTTTAATTCGAGTTTAGCAACATTAATATCTACCATATATGCTCTATTAGTCCCCCAGGGGTTTCATTTTCAACCCCTCAAAAATTTTGAAATTGTAAATTAAGAATGACCTTTACTCTGAAATCCTAGTCAGAACACGAAGGGGGAGTTCATTAGAGTAAAAACGGTTATCTTTGCCTTCAGAGAATCATTGGCTCTATCCCACTAACTGTTGCCAAAACACGCCTTAGTAGCACCTGTCATTTTTTCTAATTTTTTAAAACTTGGAACATTCCTTGAAGAGGATGTTCGAATATTGTCTAAAAGAGGAGATCTAATAAAGTGTGGTCTGGATGTGTCTGTGCTATTTGCGGTCACTTCAACTAGTGGAAGTTATTAGTAAATGACGCTAGCCATTAAACTCTGATGTGGCTGGAAGCCAAGCTAGGTTTTTGTAAATACACTCTCATCAGGCCAGCTACCCCCGTCATTTACGGAGTTACTTTCTGGTTAGTCTGGTAGTTGGCTGTGTGTTTTAGATAGTGTAATTACAATTGCAGAAGCACGTAAGTAAGTAAGTATAGACAGCCCCCCTAAGGTATTATCACGCCGCAAAGTTTATATTTAGCTAAATCTGCGCAACATTTAATTATATCACTTACTTACCTTTCTTTTATTTCATTTTTGGATATTATTATTTATTATTTATTTTTCGAGTGGGAGATTTTAAACGAGTTAATAAATTTACTACACTTTACTAGCCCCCTTTTTGAGTAACTTGATATAAATATTGTAGTTTGGTGTATTTTAAACTTCGTTTTCGAACTATAACATTTTTATAGCGATTTTTTTGTCATGTTCATATTATAGTTTGTTTTTTTGTCGTATAATACTTTTTGTCCAGTACATTTTTGACTGAATCTTTCTAAAAAATTACTGTAAGAAAAGTTTTTAACTTTCAAAGTAATTGTACCATTTTAACGCTTTTGTTTCAAACTTCTTTAAAAATTAGTAAGAATTTAGGACTGACTTGAGATGTGGCTTTATATGATGTTCATGAATTTTTAATTTTGCTGATTTAACGTATTCTCTCTAATAGAACCACACTCTCTATTTGAGCCACACTCTCTAATAGAACCACACCCCTTAACACTCTCAAGCTGTCGTCAAATGGTCGTCTACTTCCAATGGATAGTCGTAGACTGGGAGAATCTCTCGAAGGAGCTCATCATTGATTCATTCGAATCGTGCGCAGTTCCCAATGGCGCCGATGGATATGAGGATAACGCCATCCACTGCTTCGAAAAAGTTGGACCGGTTCCGAGTGGTCGAGGAAAGGTGAAGCTCGCGCGTGATGAGAAGAAGTTGGCTGAGCTGATACAAGAGACCGATCTCGAGGAAGCGCAAGAAAATGTGTTTAATAATAAAGATATATCTCTAGAGTGTTGATGAGTTTTGGACCTGTTCTGGCTTAGCGGAGACGCCCATTTTTAATATATATATTATATTATTATATATATATTTCATTTTTTCGGTTGATCAAGTCGATTATGGTGACCAGGGTGACAATAATCACCTTGATCAACTAAATTACTTATTAAACTATTTATTTAGGTTATCATTCGGTTATCGTTATAACCATGACTGCCATCATCAACGAAAATCATTAAAAAATATAGTAAAAATGAGCGTCTCCCCTATACCATAAGAAGTTCGAGTTTGGTTGTGAATAAAGAATTTATGAGTGCATGCTGCATTTCTTGGGTATCTTGAGAGGGTTGTAAAATAGAACCACACTCTCTATTAGAACCACACCCCCTAAGGGGGTTGAAAAATAGAACCACATGTGGTTATATTAGAGAGAATACGGTATGCTACTTTTGCTTTAAAATATTTGTTTCAACCCGCGTTACAGTTGTTTTTAAAATAGAAGTTTTGTAATTTTGTACTATTTTGATAAAATTTCAATGATGTTCATCACGCCTAAAAATATGTAGTCTAGCCTGTTAAGCACAATTTTGCCTCAACCCAACAAGCTGATCTTTTCCAAAAAAAGTTATTTTTTTACTGCTTGTCTCAAAAATTATTTAAACGCAATTTTAGTGTTGAATATACTAAAACTATAGTAAAAATTATTGTATTGTACAATACAACACATTTGAAACATCAGTTTAATTTATACAATGGTTCGCATAAGCTACCTAACTATGTTAGATAACAAGCACAGTCGTTAGTTTATAGTCAATACTTTAGGACCAATAACTATGTTGGCTCACTCACACAGTTGCTAGTTTATAGTTAAAACTTTTAGGATAAATAACTATGTTGACTAACTCACACAGTTGTCAGTTTATAGTTAAAGCTTTAAGACCGATAACTGTGCTGGGTAACTTATACAGTTGTTGGTTTAAAGTTAAAGATTTTAGGACCGATAACTATATTGGCTAACTTATACAGTTGTTAGTTTATAGTTAAGGATTTAAGATCAGGAAAGCAGAACCAGAATTCAAAGTGTAGACCAGAATCAAAAGAGTAGTACACTCTTTTGAAAAAAATTCTTTATAAATGGAGACACCAAAAAATAAGGAAACACGCGAAAAAAGATTGAAGTTTTTAGCTCCACACATAAAAACTTTTTCTATAATTTCAAGTGCTTTTTTTGCCTTAAAGGTAAATGCCTAACATGAAATTTTTCACTGCGGCCGCGATGGCTTCAGAAAATGACCTCAAAATTGAGTAAGTTAATGATATTCTTATAGTTATCTTGAACAAGATGGAAATAGACACGGTCAAATAAAACAAAGTTTTCGTGCAGTTTATTACCAAAATAGTTAGTTACAAAAAGAAACAAATTTAATTAAACTAAAAAAAGTCAATTCTCGTGTCAATGGCTACTGCTTACTACTTGAAATGACGCCACAAATTTTAGTTTTAATCCAAACAAGGTGTAAGCATAAATATAGTATGTCTTTTTTCAACGGCTGCAAATGCATGCAAAATCTGATATGCATATATGGCGTGGTAATGACTCAAAATGTGTATATAAGCATATTTATTTTCACCTTTATTTAATTAATCAAATAGAGATGGAAAAGTTCCATACATAAAAATTATTGGGCCTTCTTTGTTACTCTTATTAACTTTAATCGTGTTCTTTTAATTAAAAAAAAGACCACCCTTGCAATGCCACCTAAATAAGGAAAATGGTTCCTATTTTGTTTTGTTTTTTTGTTCTAAATTAATTTTTGTAGGTATTAAAATTTTTTTAGTGTTAAAAGCAATAATTTTCAGAAAAAGCTTTGAAACCAAGGCTGATATCATCAAAACCTTATTCTGTTCTAATGATCCTTGCTGGTGTTGCTAGCCACATCTTTTATTCTCAGCTCTAAATGCCCCCAATTCAGTGTTTAAACAACTATCAACCACCCTCAAGCCAGCGTTCCGTACTTTTCCACGAAACTTTAAGTTTGTGGTCGTCCGCCCACAATTCCGTCACAATTGACCCAAAGAATTGCTCAAATTTGTCTTCCTCCCAGTGGCGCAGACATACATATCGACAAAACTCTAGAATTTCTTCCATCCAACAGAGAAAACGAGAGCCTTTCGACAGTTTTGAGTCCAGTGACTCTTCTTCTAACCAACCCTCCTCTGATTCTTCTTTCTGCTTTTTGCCAGCTGCTCACATTACCGACAGTCTAAATTTGTCATTTTCGTCAAGGCAACAGGTTGATTTTCAATCCCGGTCGCTGGGATCAGCTGATAGATCGGCCCACCAATCGCCACTTTCTACCATTATTGAACCATTGAGTGTAGAAACAAGTGAGTGAAAAGCTTTTTTGTAATAATTTTTGGATTTTAGTGCACTTTAAAATATTGATACAAATTCGTGAGATTTATTTAAGTTAGTAAAAGTTCAAAAAAAATTTTTCAATACAGTATACTAGAGGGTGTGTTAAGAAATTTGAACACGCTTAAACCTCCAAAACCTTTTGTTCTGACGCAAATCTGGAAATCCGTGAAGATGTTCAATAATTTGGAAAAAAATTTCGAATTGGTGGGGCCAACATGCCCGACGAAAAATATCCCAATAGACATTTCTTCGATTGACCACCAAAATTTTATATTGGGATGACTTGGTGCCCCAAGCTAATTTTTTCCGCCTTCGGTATCTAACAAAAATGAATCATAAAACACGGAAAAATTCTTAGAGCGAATAAAATTTTGAATCATTTACATTTTGCAGTTCTATCGGTCGTCTTGACACTTTAATTTGTCAATTTTTTCTGTGATGTTAGCCTTGTCAATGCAGAGGCCATCCACAGACTAGGATCAAAATCACAAGGATACCAACCGAATCGGTATCAACCGAAAATTGTTTTACTGTCAAACTTCTCATTAACTTAACTCCAAGGGACCGATTCGAGCGTTATGTTTATGAGAAGTTATGTTAATGGGAAGGTCAGTTACAAGGGTTTTCTTCACAAGCCAACCAAATCGACCCGAAAATATGTTATGTTAATGAGAAGTTTATGTTAATGGGAAGTTATGTTAATAAGAAGTTCGACTGTAAACTAAAAAGATCAAACTGAGTCATACTGCACTAACAAAATTTCGGATTTCCGTTAGAACAAAAAATAATAGAGGTTTTAAAGTGTCCTAGTGTCTTGACAGACCTTGTACAGCAGATTTTTTAAATACTTAATACTTTTATTCCAGGATTTTCTGAATATACCACAGGTCCTTCGTCAAGTGCTGCTTCTGCCGTTGGTTTAAGTCAGTATTCTTC
The DNA here is from genome assembly GCA_004194705.1 of Ditylenchus dipsaci. Taxonomy (NCBI): domain Eukaryota; kingdom Metazoa; phylum Nematoda; class Chromadorea; order Rhabditida; family Anguinidae; genus Ditylenchus; species Ditylenchus dipsaci. The sequence goes on from SADC01000063.1 coordinate 205,913, forward strand.
ATTGCAGTCGCCAGCCCAGCAGTCTACTATACCGTGTCCGTCCTCGCTAATCGTATGTTTAACATTTTTTATTTTTGCTCTTGGTTCTAAAATAGTATACTTGCATTTTCACCTAGCTTGTGCAGATAGCAGATGTGGAAAAAGTAAAAGTAGTCCACAGGCTACTCTCTAATTAAGTATTTGCTTTTTGTTAAACAACCGTTTTCATAAGTGTCTGCTTTTATGTCTGAGAATATTTGCTTTAAACAAATTTCTAAATAGCCAAAGGGGTCATTTTTCTTGGCCAAACACCCCCACTTGGTTTCTTGCCTTGTTTTGGCTTATCCAACAAATAATAATTACATGCTTGCTGGTCAGTCTGGGTCACACTTAAGCTCTCGTGATACCTGGAAATATTTATAATTGTAGTTTCTTAGACACCAAAACTTGTTTTGCTCAAAACTCTTTCAGTCATTTATCCTACTTTGAAACAAATTATTTTATTTTCAGGCTCAGCCATCAAAGTTTGCCTCACCATATTCACATTGTTGTCCGTCTGCTCAAAGTTCTCTTAGCAACAGTTTTCGTCGAGACTCACAGTCGTTGGAATTGGAATCTTTTGACACTACTATCAATAATCCTTGTGTCGGTGGTGCATCCAGTTTTGCTGCTTCTTCGGCTGATATACAAGTGTGTTTTGTATGATCACTTAATGGTGCTGTGGGTCAGATATGTTTTCTTTGGTTTTCGGAATCTCTAACGGAATTTCACCTTGATTTTCAATGCAATATTTTGTCAAGATTATAAGAATAAGTGACTCAAAAGGTACAGTTGTTTTTAATATAGCAAACTGTAAGAATATAGCTACACAGTCCACTCTCAATTAAACGTTAATAATTGTTAGACGCCTAAAAGAGGGTGCAGGGGGGCTCGGAGAGCATTATTTTATTTTATTTTATTACCATTATTTTATTATCATTTGTACCAAAATTGAGCATGAAATATATATTTTAAATTGAGATATTTTGTTCTACGGGAGAATTCGTTCTCATTTGTGCCTTGCCCGCCCCTGTTATTTTTTTTGGTGTGTCAAAACCTAACTCATCGCATTCATATCGGATTGTCAAATTTTGTATTGTCGGATTGTCAAAACACCAAGGCGAAAATGGCAACGGATTCTCTGGTAGAATCGCATACTTTAAATTTTGAGATATATTATATTGCAATAAATATTCTAGTAATGTGAAATAAGTTGACTGTAGGAGCATTTTGTGAAGCCAACAAAAGATGGTTAACTGTTGGAAAATTCTAGGTCATCCATCATAGAATTTTTTGTAGTACATAAAGTTAGACAGAAAACACGCTTGATTCTGGAAACAATTATTGTTATCCATGCGTGTGTTACAACAATTTTGTAGTTTTATTTGTCACTTTTAAGAATAATTTTGCACGTTATTTGAGTATTTATAGTCAAACAAAACTTTAAGCTACAAAAAGACATTTTCAGTCAAATTTTGGAGCTAAGTCATAAGTTGATGCGTTTTTCGTGTTTTTTAAGCATAGTAAAGACAGTGGTCAAGACCAGGGACGTATCCAGAAGGAAGAAGGGGCTGATCGGGCTGAAAAAAATTCTGGATACGCCTGTGATCAATACAGTGAATGTAAAATCGAAGACTTGATACAAAAATAGCAGCTGAACTATTTCGGTGTACTAAAAATATGGTTAACTATTATCTGTGAGAATATACTTAAAGAGGCTTTCACCTTCGCGGGAGTAGAAAAAAACGGCCTCTTTGGCGCAGTGCGTAAGCGTTTGAGTTTTTTTGGCCCAAAATGGTACGATCCATGCTATTTATTTTGGCTTGTTTAACCACTTCTAGAGATAATCACACTTTTTAAACGCCAGATTCGGGATCAGCGACCTGCATTACCTCTAGAACTGGTCAAGCAAGCCAAAAAAAACAGCGTGCCACCACGTGGGATCGAACCTGCACACTATTCTAGGCCGAAAAACACGAATGATTACGCATCGCGCCACCAAGGCCACTTCTTGTACTCCTGCGCAGGTGCGATCCCCTTTAACTATAAGAATGTAGCCAACAATAGCCCAAAGACAATAAATTTTTGTTAAAAACTTTAAATTTTTCAAAATAGTTGAAATTTTGTTACAACCTGTCTGCAAAACCAAACAAAAATCTCCCATAAAGCACCATTAATTACTAGTTTGTATGTATTCCTATTGTTTGTGATTGTGTCGTGTTTTGTAAATTGTGAAAATTTATTTAATTATTTTCTCTTGCAATAAAAGCAAATCAGCTATTTGTTTTTTTATAGTCTCGGTCATTGAGTAAGTGTGGTCCGCAACTATCTGCCTCCCTCGAAAGCATAGCAATGGAAGAACTGTTTGGAAACTCACCTGAGAACTTATGCCCTGGCTCAGTGTCTCCACCTAAAACTCCTAACGGTAATTCTTCAAGTTTTTCAAAATACGCAATTATTGCTGGATGTGGGTGTGAGAATAGCTCATAAGACGCAAAATTTGAAAAATCTTGTATTTTTTTTTTCAATAAAGTTTTTTTAAATTTGGAAGTGACCTAGTATTTTTTCTCACAGAACTTTGCTTTTACTCTTTGATTACTTACTTTTAGACAAAAACTAATACCGTATATTCTCGATTAGAAGGCCCCTCTCTAATAGAAGGCCCCTCTCTAATAGAAGGCCCCCTTGAGGACCTATATCTCAGCCTAGAAAAAGAAATTCGCAAATCTGTTTTTCGCGTTTTCTTAGTTAACACGAGCTTACCTGATTCCACTTTTGAAATTTTGGTTGAGCACGCAAAAATCTCAAAATCGACCCAAATTTTTTCCGACTTTTTTAGGGTTGAAAAATAGAAGGCCCGTGCCTTCTAATAGAGAATATACGGTAAATAAACAATCCAAAATTATTAAACTTCACAGCTTTCTAGGGATCTTGGATTATTCACGGCTATGTATAGCTTTGAATAATCGTGCCTCTATTTTTGTGGTTTAGTTGAAACAGCGCAGATATAAGCAGCATTTTTTGATTGCAAAAGATGTTCTTTGTTTTCAGCGTTGCTTGGGCTTAGTAAAACTTTTTTTAGATTACTCGGTTAAAAACACGAGCTTTATACGACAAGCATGATATAACTACCGTAGCTCTTCAAATTGGCCCATATGTGGGTTCATTTTTCAACCCCCCCGAAATCGAAAAATTTTGAGGTCGATCTCGAGATTTTTGGCTATAATCCAAAGTTAACTATAACTTTAATTCAATTTAACTATAATCCAAAAAGTGGAATCGGTAGAGCTCATGGGAGTTATGAATATGCAATAAGCAGCTTGAGAAAAGATTTTCTCTGACAAGGGAACCGATTGAACTGTACAATTCGATTCAAAAATTCTAACAATGCCATCTTGTAGAGCCTAGTTGATTTATCATCTTCGTTGATCACCAAATGAATTTGAGATAAGCCTTAAATGTCCGATTTTAGAGAAAATTTAAAAAAGCAGTTCTGATAGTTTATTAGAGGAAATACGGACGTCATAAACACGTCAACTTGAAAATTACCATAGTCAAATGTCTCAAGTTTTTGAAAATTAAAAAAATAAAAAGTGCAAAAAATGTAAAATATTTTCGTAGTGAAAAATATTCCGACCGGTTTAACTTTTGGAATGCATGATACTTTGGGGAAGTTCTGCGAGTTTATACTCGACTAAGTTATTTCTACGTCTTCTCGTTCGTGTTTTAAATTCGACAAATAGATTTAGATGAAAAGGTTCCAAAATTATAAATAATATAAATCAGAAAATTTTAGTTTTGAAATCTTCTAAAAAATTCGAATATTTTTAAAAATAAAAAATAATGGTAGAATTAAAAGTGCTTTTTCGCAGGATTGAAAGAGCAAAATACTTCGAGCCAAACAAAAATACAGTCGACTCTCGATTTGAGGACACCCTAAAAAAGTTCGTTCCCACCAGGGTCCGACACTTTTTTTAGCCCGATTTTGAAACTTTTTACCAGTTTTGTTTTGACAGTCCGGTTGAAAATATCGCAAGGATTCGGATTTCGCCAATAGTTTTTCAATGACTAAAAAATTTTACTACTCAAAAAGCAAAATCTCGATTTCAAGACAGGGATTTTTAAAAAGCCTGTGCTTAAATCGAGGTTTTGCTTTTCAATTAGTTAAATTATTTGGTTATTAAAAAACGATCGGTAAAATCGAAATTCTCGCGACATTTGCAACCAAACTGTCAAAACAAAACAAGTTAAAAAATTTTAAAAATCAGGCTAAAAAAAGTGTCGGACCCTAGGTGGGAACGAACTTTTTGGGGTATCCTTGAATCGACAGTCGACTGTAGTCAAAAATTTTACAGAAAAATTAATTTTCAAAGATTTGCAATCTGCTCAGTTTCTCAATCTCAAATCCCAAATTATCAGTAAGCCAAATCCACTTTATCAATCATAAATTTCGAAATTTCTGAACAATAATTTTCAGACCCCCTCAAAACCCATAATTTCAGAACTAATTTACTAAAATTAGTAATAATCCCATTCAGAACTCAAAGACCAAACAGGTTGCAAAGATTTTCACTTAGCTCCGAAATTCCTGAAATAACTGGGTTATTAATTTTCAACAAAAAGTAGTAGTCAAAGTAGGAAAATAATAATAGATCATGCTAAGATCATGTGCAATTGTGGGCAGTAGCAAAATTGCCAAGCACTAATAAAAATAATAACAAACTGCTGTGTGGCTGATGATGTTGCTAATCTGAGGGGGATAGTCGCAAATCCGCTTTCTTAGCCCTCGTCCCCAATCATCAAGCTAAATATGGCAAGCAAAATACAAGGTTGGGGTGGCAAGCTTTAAGGATTTAAAGGCCTGATCCCAACTTTTAAAACACTTTTCTGGAACAATTGCGAAACTGCAAGAGCCCGGCAAAATAATGCTGGCTCAGAATAAGGTGGTTTTACAAGTCAAAAAAATTTTATTTTCTCTATTTGCCGGCCCGATAGTTGCTTATTTTTCTATATTGCCTATTGCCCGAAAAGAGCGAATATGGACGGGGTTGTGGTATTCGCAGTCTGATGGCTCTTTTGTTCCAGAAATGACCGTTGCTACTGATGCTTCTGGATCTAATACTACTATTTCTGTTGAGAGTACCCATACACAGATTTTCGGCACTTCAGGAGGACCGTTTGGAGCTCAACAACAGAATCTCAGACCAACATCCTCTACTACTGGAGGTGGTAATTCTATGGGCCAGCAGCAAAAGTGCCGGACTCAGGAGCAGACTGATGCACGAATGGAAGAAGCTGATGAGTATGAGCAGTTTACAGACTTTCTTGAGGAGCTGATCAATGCCGAGGTGGGTTTTTTCGTTTAATGCTCTCTTTGAAAAAAACTCTTTGATTTTTTTTTGTTGAGTGCCATATGGATAATAAGTAATCAAAAACTAGCCTTGTTTAATGGCATCGGTAAATCAGCTGCGTAGTGTGAAAGTTGGTCGTCGGTTCGATTCCCATTGAAGGTGAAATTTTTTTCTCGAATTTTACAAAATTGCTTGAAATTTAATCTCATTTGAATTTCACCCGCGGTACCCGCCTTACAAATATTCCATCGGCGACGGGCATGCCCCTTTAAAGGAGCGAAAAACTACTTAGGTTTGAAATTCGTCCTCGGTAACGCAGTGGGTAAGTTTTTGTGTTTTTCTGCACAGGTGCCACGTGGTGGCACACTATTTATTTTGGATTGTTTGACCAATTTTTAAATGTAATTCAAATTTTTAGCGCCAGATTCAGAATCTGCAACCCAATTACTTTTAGACATTGGTCAAAAAAACAACGTAGAATCGAACCTGTGCACGATGTTGGGCCAAAAAACACAGACACTCACTCACTGCGCCACTGAGGTCGAAATTTCAAACCTAAGTAGCTTTTCCCCCTTCTTTAAGAAAGGATAGCTTAAGTGCTTCAGAGCACTGGCAGTTATAAGTTTTTATAGGACATGGTCATTAAGCTTAATTTTTTTGCCACATATGTAAAACAATGACAGTCACACTTGTTGGTTGAATTAGACAGTAGAACATTCACCTTAAAATATTTCTCTTAATTTTTCTTACCATATTTCTTGCGAAATTAGCCATTCTTGCTTTTTTGAGCTACGACCTGAAATTATTCAGAGTAAATATATAATATAAGCAGCGAAAATAGGGTAATAATATGTTGACAAGATCTTAATTCCGAAAATGTTACAGAAAAAGTTTGATTTTTTTCAAAAACACCATAAACTACTATTATACGTCCCGGAAAAAAACTTATTTCTTGCTATCAAAACAAACCATTTGCTTGAATGGAGCGTTTAAAAGTTAATTCGCCAATTTTCTAAAAGTAATTTGTTTGCAGCGAGTATAAATCCTGCAATTTTTTTTAATATTTTGGTCATAATTCATAACACTTTTCAAGGAATTTAGTCGTTTATCAAGAAAAAAAATTACAAGTTCTTGTGAGAAAACTGGCGCCAGCAATGACGCTGGCGCCGGTTCGGCGCACTTAAAATTTTGCCCAAACATGGCGCCCGAACCCGAAAATTTTTTACAGTTGTCGCTGGCGCCCGGCGCCGAAATTTTGGCCGCAAAACTATGATTTCAATATTATCGCAAGCATGCAAAACAACGACGATCTCTAGATTCTAGTTTCTAAAGCAAAAAGACCCACTTACTTCCAATATTTGCAATATAACCGGCAATTAGGTAAAAGTTTGGAGAAAAGCCAGATGTAAAAAAACACAAAAACAATTACTAAAATATAAATAGTATTCACCTTTCAAAAAAGTTTCATCAGGTTGGAGATAGCAAATGAGCCGGTAAATTAATAGCAGTTAGCTTGTTTTTCTTATGCTCTACCGGCTCCTTATTAGTGATTTGAGGTGGCTATTATTTAACTTGCACTGTTTTGTCATCTTTTTTATAGTTTTTTCAGTTTGTGATGCTCCTGTTGGTAGGGTCAAGCAAGCGTGTAAGAAAATTTTTCCGAAAACAGCGATTATACCTGATTTCAAAAATTATGATGAAACTTTTGCCATCGGATTCTCAGCTTATTTAATAGCTTTATTTTAGTTTCTTTGCTGTTTTTCTTAATATTTTTTCGGACTAGATAACTGTATGTAAATAGTAACTGATAAACTGTATACAATAACTGATTAACTGTATACAGTAACTGATTAACTATATATAGTTGGTTCTTGATCAAAAGTTTTTTTATTTATATTTTCACAGCTAGTAAATAATATTTATTAATTGTAAAGATATTCTTTTTTTTTCACGGTAATTTCTGTCATGTAGATGAGTTTTTTTTGCTACACATTTTTTTATTTCAAGTTAAGAATAAGATAATATTCAAATTCTGTTTTACAGCTGCTGACTTATCTATCTGTAAATAATTTAACGGCGCTATCAGAGAATCTGTTTCGGCTTTTTGCCTTATTCCCCTTTTGATAGTTGGAAGCCGTGGGTTAGGCGTATTTCTATTGCGAATAGTAGTGCTTCAATCATGTTAAGGCACGTTGATCATGATGTTAACCATAATTCATACAAATATTGATTTCTTTGGATGACCAACCAAAATTCACAAAACAGAATCGGTCAAATATAAATAAGATCGCTGTAAAATATTAGTAGTACAGGTCCAATATCCACCCATCAAAGGATGCCTTTTTGCCCTATACCTATGGGGCACTTTCAAAGAGACGCCCTAAACCTATGGGGCACTTTCGATCCGGAGTGGGCGAGCCTAAGCACTACCTCAAACCAATCAAGGAGCAAAACCTATTGCTAACTCGCATCAGAGTGCTTTTGGTTTTGAGGGGAGTGCTTTATAGCGTCGCACCGCATAATTTAGGATTCGGCATCAGGTGCCCTAGTATGGTTTGAGGGTGCTTTTGGGGAGTGCTTTAGGCTCCGCCCAGGATCGAAAGTGCCCATAGGTTTAGGGCGTCTCTTTGAAAGTGCCCCATAGGTATAGGGCAAAAAGGCGGCATCCTTTGATGGGTGGATATTGGACCCTGTACTACTAATATTTGCTTTAGAAATAAAGCCCTGTCCCTCAATGGAATTGAAAAATGGTAGTCAAAATTGTAATACTGTTTTAAAAACAGTATGTGGGGGGTTTTTGCTTAAATATCTCCCTATTGTTGTTTTTCTGTGAGTTTTTAGGCTGAAGCTCAGGTAAAAGTAGGCAAGCATGTGTTAGGACGAACTTGAATATAAGTCTAAAATACGTTTGAGTCCGTCCTAACATACGCTGGTTAACCCTCGCCTAAGCTTAAAGCCTAGAAAATCACAAAAATCACAAAAAACCTGGCGTACCTACCCACTTTTCTGGCGCACCTACCTGCCCCACCTACCGTGAATGCTCCAATAGAGCCCCCGGGGCTCTAATTTTCGATCCCCCGAAAATCTGCAAATTGTCAATCAAAAATGGCCTTAAGTCTGAAATCTTAGTCAAAAATAGGGGGGGGGGCTCTATTAGAACATTTACGGTATTATATGGCACCTCACAACCTACGAAGATGCCATCAAATCGTCATCCATCGAATTGAGACATACGTCCGTTGCTTGGCCTTTTATTGAAGGTTTAACTGTAACTGCAGGGTCTAGAATTGTTACTTGTAAGGCATTCTCACTAAGGTCTTAACCTAAAAGATTCACATAAACCTAAAAAAATTATTTAATTATTCAAGACACCCTGTAGTCAGTCTAGAATTTATATGTCTAAGATAGAAACAGTTATTGTTGGAGCGAAAATTGTTGTTGTCAACAGACATATTCAACGTTTGGAAAATTAGGCTACGGTGGCAATTGTATTATGTTTTAGTACAGTTATCCTCATTCATACAAATATTTCTGCCATTTTACCAAACGCAACTTTTGTGGTAAATTCTTACAGATTTTTCTTACAAAAAAATTTCTTTTGTTTTTGTTATTTTCTTTAGTCCCAACCAAAAGCAAATATATATTATATGTATTTCTTTTGTATCTAACAACCATCCATTGTTTTTAAAGCAGGCTTTTTCTAAAAAGGGAGCAAGTAGGGAGAAATACAGTCAGCAGCTACCATCTGACTAAGCAAGATTGCTCCCCTTTTTTCACTGCTCATTAGACCAAAACTATCACCTTGCATCTGTCTGTCATCATCCTGGGGCGTCTAATTTGGGCAGATGGGCGCAAAAAATCAAAAAATCTCTTTTTGGTAATGACTGTTGATTTTGAGCCAGGTAGTAGCAAAATGCTAATGAGAGTGACTATTTTTTGGACTCATCTTCTTGTTTTTTCTTCAGCGGAAAAGACACAAAGAGCTTGTGCCGTGAGTGTGAGTAAAAAACAAAACTTTTTCGCTTTTTGTCAGTACCGATCCTTGTAGAAGTGTGTTGACTATATTTTTAATTAACTGTAAATTATTAGTTAGGAGAAATCTGTTTAGATACCCTATAAAGTCTACTGCGAATAATTTTCGGGCTTTAGCTTAGATCTCATTTGTGTTCATGTTTACAAAGGCTCAAACCCTGATTTACCCACAAAACTAAAAAAATTTACACGCCAAATTATGAAAAATTTTTGAATTTGTATTCCCGAGTTACTTTTTCTGGGCGGGGGTGTTAAACTTACTTGCGGGGGTGTTAAACCTAACGTGAACCGAGTAGCGCCGAATTTACTACACGATTTTTTTACAAATAGGCGAAACCCTTTATTGATTAAAAATTCAATGCAGTGAAATTAGTCAAAGGTGTATGAAGCTGTATAAAAATTATCTACGATTTGTGTGATTGACTGTCTGGTATCTGAACTTTCCAATAATCACGAACTTAACTGTCTGTATTCCACTGTAGGACACCGATTTTTTCAAAAAATTTTCTGTGTGTATTTTTGAAATTTTGAAACCTCCAAGAATTTTTGCCTTTCATCAAAAATATGACCAGGTATAATAAAGCAGTAACCACCAATCTGAGATGCTAAGCGGATTTAGCTGGCTCTTATACCCATATTGTGGATCACTATCCAATGCTTTTAAATGAAATCTAATTGAGGTGTGGACAGCCTCATCTATATATAAATTCACTATATTAATAGATGCCAAAAGACCTTAAAGACCAAAATACAGTTTGACTCAGGGCAAGGGATCATAAATCAGACTTTCTGCGAATCTTCCCACAACAATAATACTTAGAGGAATGAGTTCCTTATCCTAATATAATACCATTTCTTCATCCCCCTTACGAAATACCTACACATTACTTTTTATTTTGGGCAATTGTACTTCAACTAAGTGACCGCAATTTTTAATACTTAAATTGGATTGTAGTATGCCACTAAGTGCACTAATACTCATCTCTATCTTCTGGATTCTGCTTTACTTCCAATTTTTAGTCTTGATTTCTCAATTTTTTCGGTAAATATTTTTTTCTAATTATTTCACAACTTAGATTGGCTCTCTCAATTTCCCATATAAAAAGTGGAAAATATTTGAACTCCAGCAAGCTCTTGAAGAAGTATCTTGACTGCTAATTTTTTGAAGTATTTCTTGGTTTACTAACTGAAAATAAAAAAAATTAGAAAGGATCTTTGGCTTTGAAAATACAATTTTTCCGTTTTACTTGAACCTTTTTAAGAAGTGTCATTTTGGCAAGCCTAGGAATTAGCAATATTGTTTTCGAGATACAAATTCAAATTAAGTCGTCAATTTGCTACAAATCTCATTTTTATTTGCTGATTTTTATAGCTTGGCCTATGCTTTTTAATTCTAATTGCTAAAGAAAGTAAAAACTATAATAGGGGGTACTTATGCCGTTTACCACCTAGTATATTGTCTGGAAACACTTTCCTATAAGAAATATGCTATTCAAACTGGGAATGCGAGAAAAAATACTTACAAACAGATCTTATCTAATTTTTCTATTCGAATTTAGCGAAAAAAAATTAGAAGAAACTTGATGTGTTCGAAAAATGTGTTCGTAATAGCAGTGTAACTCCATCAAGAATCGGGCCTGAGTTTTTTTTTCCGAAAATTGTCAAGCGAAATAAATTTACAACTTTTGTAGGTAGGCCATTTCATACGTGGTTCAAAATTAGAGGATTGCCTGGTTTTTGCCGTGATGGATTTTTTAGAAAGATAGCTAGAATATTCTAGGCGTTAAAAAATTTCCGGGACGGGGTCCGGGACGAAAAAATGGCCGAATTTGCGTCGGGCGGGACGTCCCGTCCCGGCTTTTTAGCTTAAATTTTCTAGCGGGATATTTGTCCGGGACGGGACATTGGGACGGGACAGACTGGAATTATTTTCGTGACGGAATCCGGGATATATGCTAAAAAGCCTTCGGGACGGGATTCCTGTCTCGAGGGCATCTCTAGCCAAAAGTGTCTTTTAAAAGTTTGAGCATGTTGTATGCCTTACAACTAAAGAAAAGCCGGGCTCGTATGTGTCCTTTTTTGAAAGATTTGTCTTTTTTGGGACTCAAAACCTTTTTTACTTTTGTAGAGCACTCGATAAAATGACTCTTTTTCTTATAAAATGGTTAAAATGTCGTTTTTTTACCCAAATGTCCTTTTTCAAAATTTCGAATACGTGTAATGTAAAAAAGGCAAAAAAATGTGCGAAAAACATTTTTCCAATTTTTTTTTGTTTTTCTTGGTCCTCCTTTTGGTTTCTAGTCCTTTTTTTGCCCTGATCCAGCCTACGGTTTCTGGTCATTTTTCGGTATTTTACCCCGGTTTGGTCACTGAAGCTTTCCTGAAAAAGCTTGTTTATGCATTTCTGATCAAGAGTCTCGGAATCATGTCTGACGTGTCTAACTCTCAAGCCTCCTGCTCCAACGAAGGGGGCGCAAGCGGCTTGAGAGTCAAATTTTATCTTTTTAGGTTAAACAGAGGAGACCAAGCCAAACAATGACTAAAAACCATATGGGCACCAAGGCGAAAAACAAGCAAAATCACAAGGGGGACTAAGCTAGACGAGAAAAATCGTATTTTTGATTTTACGGAAAATTTATATGAAATTTTGAGTCGGTTAGCGTTTTCATAATTCAGAAAATCAAAAATTTAACAGAGAAAAAGAAAAAAACTAGAAAAAAAGTTATAAATGTTTGAAAATGTACGAAAATCTTGGAACACCCTTTACTGTTCTAAATTAAAAATGGACTTTGACATTATTAAAGTACAAACACATCATTTACTGTTAAAAAAAATTATGCTTCAAACACAAAATGGAAAGAAAGGTTCGCAAAGCGAAAACAAAGGGTCGTTGGTTCATTTCGTTGTTTTGGCATTTTTCGGCTCAGCAAAAAATCATATGAAGCATATGCTGTCCTCGTGCCTGCATTGGCATTAGAAGTAATAGAAAATAGCAGTAACAGCAAATCAAAGCTATTTTCGTTCACATTCTCTCCTTGGATTCAGTCCGTCATATTTTATGTGTCTCACTTTTAATCCTTTTGCTAACTAATTGCGCAAAGTTCATCCTAAAAAAGGTGCTGATGCAAAAGGTATGCAAAAAAAGAAGCCTTTCCGCTGTTGTCTGGCATTAAAAAAGCTTACGTAGTTTTTAGCTTAGCACTTATTAGGCTGTTTTTTGCGTACTAAATCAGGCTTTTCAATTTTTTTTCTTTTATCTTATATTTGCTGTTAAACATCCTTGCTTGCACCAAAAAATCTAGCCTCGTAGCCTATAGCAAAATACCAAAATGAAATTTGCTGGTGGAAATCAGTGATTTGTTGATGAAATTATTTCAGCTGTTTCAAATTCAGACTTAGAGGGTGTGATACGATAACTATTTGTTTAACTGTATATAGTTGACTGTTTTTTATTTTTTTATTTCGTTTAACTGTAGAAAGATGATTGTTTTAACTATTTTTTTTGGTTAACTGTAGATAGATAACTGTTTTAATTGTTTTTTGGCTAACTGTAGATAGTTGACTGTTTCAACTGTTTTTTTTTCGGTCGTCAGCTGCAGTCAACTGTAGCATCGACTTTTTTTTTTAAATATTTAATTGTCTGAAACTAGTCGACGAAACTAGGATTCGGAAGATTCTTTAGTTAAATCTTAAATACCGTACTTTCTTTAGTAAGCAACCCGGGTGAATTTTTTTAGAACCAAATTTTTAAGTGAAAATTTTAAAGTCGATCGCGATATTTTGAGTGCTTGGCAAAAATCTAAAAATCACAGTCGGTAGAGCTCGTGGGAGTTAAGCAAACGCAATAAACAGCTTTGCAAAATATTTTATGTGGGTTGAGTTTGAGACCTTTGTCGAGGGCGGGAAGGTGGCTTATTAGAGGAAAAAAGGTATAAAAAATACACGCTAGGATTGAAATAGCAACACGTTCAAGTCCGTCCCGTGTGCATTGCCCTACCTAAGCTTCAGGTGTTATCTCACAAGGGAACCGTTCAAACTGCCCCCCTCCCGCATAACTTTAATCTGATGCGTTCATCTCGTAGCCCATGGTCGATTTACTTAGTGCAGGAAAAGTCCTGGCGACGGACAGAGACAAAAATTTTGAGTTCTAGGTCAAAGAAAGTCGAAAAACCCCCCTAAAACGCTAATTTTGGATAATTCTGCACCCGATGATTAGTTTTTTGTCAATCATGTGGCTAATCTGATCATTATGACCTTATGTTACTTTTTGATTTCGCGTCGAACAGTGATATTTTTAAAAATTATTTGAAATTTTTTTGAAGATCGAAATTTTAGCGATCCATGCCATGTTCCATGAAAATTTCGATTTTCAAAAAAAAATAATTTCTGAAAACATCACTGTTAGACGTAGAATCAAAAAGTATTATAAGGTCATAATTATCAGATTTGCCACTTGATCGACAAAAAACTGAGTATTGGGGTGCATGAGTATCCAAAATTAGCGTTTTTGGGGCGTTTTTCGACTTTCTTTGAACGAGAAATCAAAATTTCTGTCTCTGTCCGCCGCCAGGACTTTTCCTGCACTAAGTAAATCGACCATGGGCTAGAAGATGAACGCATAAGATTAAAGTTAGGCGGGGGGACAGTTCGCACGGTTCCCTTGCTAGTCTAAAAAATTAGTAATTTGGCGTAAGTCAACTTGAATAGAACCTAGTTTGTGTTTGATCTTCAAAAAACCGTTTTCAAAAAAAATATTAGTTCACAATAAATTAGATTTTTAGCTATTTTATCAATCCTCGCCTGAAAAATCAACAAACAGTTATTTCCTCCCACTCATTTCTATTTACTTGTTAATAATAAACAAAACTAATATGAAAAGTGCTTGTTGAGTAACGGGTGGTCCAAAAGTTCTGTTACAAATTTTGAGATCTTTTTTAATAATAAATTTATTTCACAAAAGCATGTTCAACCACTCATTTTGTAGCCTTAATCTTTCTCTTTCTAACGGTATATTTAATTTAGCTTGATTATTTCGGATAAGTGACCGTTTGGCTTCAAACACTTGTGAGGTTATTTTAAGAAATTTACCAGCGTTTTCATCACCTTTAGTGATCAAACTTTTTATTGAATTTCGAGCGTCATGACAAAATTTTATCACCATGTTGTAGCGCAGCTCAAGAGCTACAAACCCCATATTACAGAATGAATTTTGAAAATCTGAGTATTGAGATATGGCCTTTTGGAAAAAATCATTTTCTTGAAAAAATGACGAAAACGCAAGTTTTTGCCAATTTTTCTGATTTTGGTGATTTTTTCAAGAAAATGATTTTTTCCAAAAGGCCATATCTCAATACTCAGATTTTCAAAATTCATTCTGTAATATGGGGTTTGTAGCTCTTGAGCTGCGCTACAACACGGTGATAAAATTTTGTCATGACGCTCGAAATTCAATAAAAAGTTTGATCACTAAAGGTGATGAAAACGCTGGTAAATTTCTTAAAATAACCTCACAAGTGTTTGAAGCCAAACGGTCACTTATCCGAAATAATCAAGCTAAGTTAAATATACCGTTAGAAAGAGAAAGATTAAGGCTACAAAATGAGTGGTTGAACATGCTTTTGTGAAATAAATTTTATTATTAAAAAAGATCTCAAAATTTGTAACAGAACTTTTGGACCACCCGTTAGTATTGGATCTAGCAGCGGTTGAAAGACCTCAGAAGTGGGGGATAATCCATACACACCACAGCTATTACTCTACCTATTACCTAATGGCACCCCAATAATCTGGACCGCCGACTGTTTATTTGCGGGGTACACTTAATTAAAGTAACAAGCTTGACTTTGGTTCTTTGCTCTTTGGCGCAACAAAAAAAACGACAAGAATTTGCAAGGTTCTACAGCTAGCTCAATAAACAAACAAAAAATTTCGACAATATTGGCATTTTCTGTGTGTATGTGACCTGGGAAGTCGAGAGAAACCTGGAAAGTCCCCTGGGTTGCTGTTTGTTGTTACATCACTAAACTACATCACTCGACAATTATCAAAATCGAGGGGTAGGAGTTAGGGGCTTTGCGCTTATTATTACCGTATTTCCTCTAATTGAAGCCTCGGTAAGTATTTTTTTCAGACGTTCGCAGCGAAAGACCAGCACACTTCTCATTGCGAAGAATTAGGAATTTCTGAATAGTCACCAGCCTATTCACCACCCTGTTCCACGGCTAGGTAGCTCATACTGTTTGGTGGGTGGGGGAACTTTTTCATTTAGGCCTGACAATTGACAAAGTTACTTGTTTTCTAGTTTTTGTGTTTGTTTTAGTGGCTACTGGAGTTTTGTTCAACTAAATTCTGGTGGTATAGCTTGATTTCACCAAAAATCGTCACTTTTGCTTATTTTTCAAATTGTTATTACATTATTATGGAATCAGGCGGTGATATTGCTAAGCACACACACAGTATATGTGTGTTTGTTCTTTTATTTGTGCAAAGTTATTTCATTTTTGAGTAAAACCACAAATTAACTCGACTTTTTTAGCTGCAAGAAGAAAAAAATTATAATCTTTGAGAAAAGTTTGAAGATTACGTAATAGAAGAAAACTTTATGGAAAAGGTTTTTCTGCTTTCTCAATTTTGCATGCTTGCTCAAAATACATATCAACTCAACTTTGTCACACTTTTATAGTCATTAAATTTATAAAAAATAAGTAAAATGTTTGAAAAGTATAAAAATTGTCATTTTTGTAGGCTTCCTCTCAGTCAAGTGCCCAGTGCTCACCACCAACAACTTGTTCTAAACAACATTCTCAGTCGCAGAATCCATCTTCTCAGCATCTTCGACAGCAGGTCAGTCATTTTAAGGCAGTATGAGAACCAAATAAACTATTCTGGAGAAAAAAGCGGGGGTTGGATTTTCAAAATAAAAATAGTATGTAAAGTATGTTGTATTTTACTTTCGTTAGACGGATCCCGGTAGTGGCGCGTGTGGCAAAGTGTTTCACAAACTTCAATTTAGCTAAGAATCTGAGCTTTATTTTCGGTATTCAAGATGCGCGAGAGTTGATGAAAAAATATTTTTTTTGCATTCAATCGCTGCTGTCATTGCTTTCAGCTTGATGTCGTTTGAATTTCTCTTGCCTCTTGATGTTTCTATAGTCCACAGTCTTTATAGGAATTCAAGTTACTTCTATCATCTTCTTGGCGTCTTAGCCTAGATCTGCGACAATTTCATTCTTGGCTTTTTCTTTCTTTTTAGCAGGCTCTCGAAAAACTCTAAAATACTGTCAAAACTCCAAATAAGGTGAACTCCGATTAACGTAAAACTCTCATTAACGTAACACCGGTTTGATTGGTTTTCACATAACGTAAACCCTGAATAAGGTGAACTCCGATTAACGTAAACTCCACTAAAATAACTCCCCTCTCGAGCTGGTCCCTTGGAGTTACGTTAATGGGAGTTTTGACTGTAGGAACATTTTGTCACTTTTGGGAAAATGACTACCGTATTTCTTCTAAAAAGTCGGCATGCTTTTTTTTTAAACTTTTTCAAACTTTTCAAAATAAATCTTAAATCTTAGTAAAAATGAGAGGGTGCCGCCTTATTAGAGCATGCCTCTTTATTTAAGTTACGTCGCCGATGGGAATATTTTGAAAGGCGGGTACCAGCGAAATTCAAACGAGAAATAATTTGACGAAATTTTGGAAAAGTCGAGGAAAAATTATACCTCCAGTGGGAATCTAACCGACGACCAACTTTCGCAGTCCGCCGCCGCCATCCCACTAGGCCACCAATGCTATTGAATGAGAGAATGGTTTCTGATCAATTATACGGAGCAGGGTACTCAACTAAAATTTGTTTAAAAAAAATTCTGGTTAGAATTGACCTGGTACCCTCTTTTCAAAACATTCCCATCATCAGCATGCCCTTTTAAAGAAAATACGGTAATATAATTAATAAGTCGTTGTTACTTCTTAGTAGGGCTGTCGAGTCGAGGCCTTGATTTCGAGTATTGAACTGGAAAACTCGAAAATTTACGAGTTTCTTATTTCGGTCCAAGTCGAGGCCTCGAAAATTTTGAATGTCGGATCGACTCGAGGCCTCGAAAACGTCTGAGTTCATTTTAGTCCTTGAGTCGAGGCCATGAAAATATCGAGGCCTCGACGACCCTTCTTCTCAGTCTTCGCAACAAAACGGAAAATTTCAATGACCACTCAAAGCAGACTCCAATTTCTAGACTCACTTGCTTATTTCTGCTACATCAATATTTTGAAGACTATAAGTTCACCCAAAAACAGACTCTTATTTGTATAAAAAGGGAAAACAACTGGTGTAAATATGCAATCAAAAGCATTTCTTACTTAGTATTACTTACAAATAATAATAAGTTTAATAACTATTTTTGTTGTTGATTTTGGTCTTGAGCATCTCTATTTATGATATTCCGATTTTGAAATTTCTTATACCGCTAAAATATCTGCAAGGCAATAACTTTTGGCTATAAGTCTAATATAAAATTCGCCATTTAGCATACTAGCTTTTTAGATTATTAAACCGCAATTTTAATGCTCTGATAAAAAAGAGAAAACAGCAATGCAAATATGCAAAATTAATTTAAAAAAATGTGGTTACATCAATAGTAAACAAAATGCATATACTACAAATCGGCTTTTAGGATTTTTCTTGAAGAAAAAAATTAGATAACGGTTATCCCGAAAATTTCTTAATTTAAAAAAAAATATTTGCTGCAAGAAAAGGAAGTCAAGACTCTATTTCTTAATTTTTTTGCAATGGAGTAGTGGTATGGAAATTTCTGCGATATTGCAGATCTCACCATAAAAAAATTCTTAAAAAATAAAATTTTTAATAAAATTTTGAAAATTCAAAAAATTCAGTTTTTTTCTAAATTTTTTATTTCCAAATTTTGTAGATGGACGAGAAGCCAGTCACTTGTCAAGCAGATTATACTACACAGCAATCCAGAACAGCCACCTCCTCCTGCAGTTCCCTTAATCACAATACTATCAAGGCGGAGGCGGAGCTAATTGCGGAACTGGCCTCCTCTTCTCAGGTAGCCGGAGTGCGTGGACTTCAAGAAAGTGGACCCAGCTCTATGTTTGGCAATTCTAATAATCCTAATGCTGCAGCTGCGGCAGCAGCCTACAGAAACCTGTTAAACAGTGCCGCCACCAACAACACACCTTACGATCCAACAATGTTTTTTGCTAGAAAGTTAGTTAATTTTTGATTTTTGATTAGGGTGTGTCAAATGGCTGACATATTTGTATAGTGGACACCCATAGTGGATTTTTTTGCGAGAATTGAGATCGAAATGAAATCTTTAGGCCATACCAAATTTCCTCTATTAGTGGCGCATGGGCTCCTATCGTTGATAAATAGATCTGCAACATAGTTGCTCTACGCTGCGATACAGATGCTCAAAGTCGATGGAGCTTCTATTAGAGGGAGGGCTACTATTGAAAGAAATACGGTATTTTGAAAATCCAAAAAATTCGGAAAATTTAAAAAGGTTGAAAAACGCAACAGAGCGCTTTAAAGCCAAGTTTGGCGAAATGTTTAACTTTTCGGTAGTTTATCTAAAAGTAGGCAAAACCTCACTTTATCGATGTCACAACTGTGAGCCATAAACCCTAACTGTGTATGGATTCCCACTCTAAGAAAACCTTGTGACCCTTCTAATGAACTACTGCGAGAAAACGTATTTTGCATGAGTGTCTTTTCAACTAGTGAACAATTTGATGGGTTTGGACGGGTGAGCTGAGAAACAGAGAAAAACACTTTTTCGTTTCAAAAATTCTAACTTTGAGCTAAAATTTTATTTCATATACTTTTTCAAAAAATTTGCTAAATCCAGTAAAAAAATATACATCGAATTTTTAGTCCCAAAAGTTATCCAACCAGTGATTGAGCGATAAAAATACTAAGTTTTCATAAAAGTTTTTGATTGGATCAAAAAGTTGGAAAGAAGAAGAGCAGTCACAAAGACACAATAGGTTACTGTCCCCTCTTTTCATAGTAGTAATAGTAGTAGGCGGGCAATACATACACACAGGCAGCAATTGCCTCAAACAAAAGAATGGAGTTGAATGAGCAGTGAACGAGTGATTCACTAGCAGCAATCAGAAGAAAGAAAATCAGACCCTTTCTCCCATTTTACCACAACAAAAATGGCTCTAAAAATTGTGACACGCTTTTTCCGAACATTGCTTTGGTGTGAAAGTTGGTTTTGCTTGTGAAATAGTCTGATTTAGAAAAAAAGCTATTTATTTCTAGCTTCTGCTTACTTTTTCTCGAACCCTGTCAATCATCTAAATAATTTAGCTAAAAATTCTTACTTTCAGTTTTGATCTGCAGAGCATTCGCGCCGACCAACCAGCCAACAACCAACAATCCCAACAGCAACAATCCAGTAGTTCTAGCAGCATGCATGGCATGAGTGGTGACTTTATGCCTCCTCCTCAATCTCCGTCCACTTCTGGCAAATCCATTGGCTTTAACGCTAGTCAAGCACTTGCCGTTGCTGCCGCTTCTGCTAATTCCTCCTCTGCACAAAACTTTTCTAACAGTGGAGCTCAAGCTTTGTTTAATGTGCATGGAGCACATTCAGGGTTCTATCAATCATCTAATGCCAATTTGTTGAGTGGCTCCAGGAGAGGAAGTCAAGGAACTACAAGGTGCGTAATTTTGACATGGTGTAGTAAAGTTGCCCTGATTGAATATTATATATTATATGTTGATAGAGCAGTGGTCTGTTTTTCTGAGTTGCAATTTTAGGCATAAGGCTTTAGTATTTGACAGCCTAGCCCCAAATCTGACGTATGATATCGATTTGAATAATCATTTTAAGCAACCTCAATTTTTTTACCCTCTAAAAAGCAAGCGTTTAATATAATCACCGCTATTTTTGAAGAAGGGGTTTTGTAGAGAGGTTTGACGGCAAAACTCAAAAAAATTCATCCTGAAATCAAGCAAAAAGCCAAAAAATAGGTTTAAAGAAAACTTTTTAAGAATCCTAAAATCTATTTTCCGGGCACTTTTGGTTGATGTTATTTTACAAAAAAAATGTGGGCTTTTAACCTAGCCTCGTTACAGAAAGCAAACCGAGAGAATCCATCCCTTCCAGACTTTTCCTTATAACCATTTGTTCAGCTCGAGCTCTACTGGTTCACACACAGGCACACCATCGCCGTTGAGTGTGGCTGTCTCGGGGTCAACGGGCTGCAACATTCTCGGGCTGCAACATCAACAACATCAGCAACAACAGCATCATCAGCAGCAATTGCACCACCAACAAGCCTCTTCACCGCCTAACTTTGTGTCTTCTGCTGCAAATCTAATGAGATTCAGGTAAAAGTTGTTCAAAATTTGCCGCTCTTGCTGTTTTGAGCCAAAAAATTGGAAAACATTTTAAATTCGAATCACATTATAACTAACGTATGAAATTTTCAGTATGTTCTCAGGAGAGAATCCCTTTAGCTCGATACCTCCACCTGCAGTCAGTGGCTTACCTCTGGGTCAGCTGGCCCTGCACCACAACTCTAACATGTTTGGAGGAGCTAGCAACTCGTCCATGGCTCACAATCTAGTCTCTTCAGGCAACAATAGACTGCATTTGGCCAGTAGTACTAGAGAAGAAATGTCGCCAAGTGGAGGAGACATGATCCCTCCTGAAGAACAAAAACTGTGTGCAGTTTGCAGTGATATTGCCGTTTGTCAGCACTATGGTTTGTTGAATTTCAATGCTGCAAAATGAATTATAGAAAAAGTTTTTTGTTTTAGGAGCACTAACTTGTGAAGGATGCAAAGGATTTTTTAAAGTAAGTTTAGAATTTCGGGGTTTTGTATTTTGTGACGAAATACCGCTATAGGCAATTATAGGAAAAAATCTAGGATCAAAAAGCTATAAATTCCACTAAAATATTTTTTTCAGAGAACAGTGCAGAAAAAGTCAAATTATGTATGTGCTGGCAACCAGAATTGCCCAATAGACAAGCGCTACCGTTCCCGTTGTCAATTTTGCCGTTACAAGAAGTGCTGTGATGTGGGTATGGTCAGGGAGGTAGTCAGATTTGGGTCATTGCAAGGCCGCAGAGGTAGATTACCCTCCAAAGTCAAATCAGCCGTATTGTCTCAAAGCGACCAGCCACCGAGTCCTCCTCTGCCTTTACTGACTATTATTGCTAAAGCTTTCACTGAATCTAGAGCTTCTTCAGCTGCAGGAATAACAAGAATCAATGTAAATTTTAAATAAAAAAGTATACGATTAGAATAGTGCCAACTATATTGAAACAAGCTGTGAAAATTTGGCAATACTCTTTTTCAGTAGCAACTTTTTTTTTACTTTTTTGACCTTTTCTCTTTTTTTTAAATTTCAAAGGTGATATTTTCAAACAAAATTAACGCGTATGAATCTTCAGTGCCTCGAAAAAAGTAAACCAGCAACTATATAAGCTAGCCAACATAGTTATTGGTCCTCAAAACTTTCACTATAAACCAACAACTGTATGAGTGAGCCAACATAGTTATTTGTCCTAAAAGTTTTTAACTATAAACCAATAACTGTATAAGTTAGCCAACATAGTTATTTGTCCTAAAAGCTTTAACTATAAACCAACAACTGTATAAGTTAGCCAACATAGTTATTTGTCCTAAAAGCTTTAACTATAAACCAACAACTGTATAAGTTAGCCAACATAGTTAGTTGTCCTAAAAGCTTTAACTATAAACCAACAACTGTATAAGTTAGCCAACATAGTTAGTCGTCCTAAAAGCTTTAACTATAAACCAACAACTGTATGAGTTAGCCAACATAGTTATTTGTCCTAAAAGTTTTAACTATAAACTAACAACTGTATAAGTTAGCCAACACAGTTATTGGTCCTAAAAGCTTTAACTATAAACTAATAACTGTATAAGTTAGCTAACATAGTTATTTGTCCTAAAAGCTTTAACTATGAAATAACAACTGTATGAGCCAGCCAACATAGTTATTTGCTGAATTAACTGCTGAGCCAACTAAATTTCAAACAAAATGTTTTGAAACAAGAAATTTTAGGAATCGTCTATGATCCAGCTCTTTTTGTCTTACCTTATCGCAATATTTTTGAAGACACACAAAAAATGTCCGGAAATTTTTATAAAGCAAATATATTCTCTTATTTTTTTCAATGATACAATACTAAGAAAGCAGTCATAATCGAAATAATTTTTTCATTTTGAAGCATAGCCTAAGCCAAAATTAAAAAAAAAAGGAAAAACAGAATATCACAGAAGTGTTTGTAAATTGAATGTATTGAGTTCTTTTCAGGATCTAATCACCCTACCCGAAATGACTTCCATCCTTGACTATGAGCTTCAGTCACTTCATCGCTTTGTTCTAAAAATACCCGACATTGGAGAAATTGTGCAGTCTGACTTAAGGGTCCTTTTGCTGCGAAATTTCTTCCCTATATTTGCTGTAAAACAGGCTTTTCGGTGGGCAGAACTAAGGTTTTTTGATTTTTATTGTATGCTTTTTCAGTTTTTATGTGAAAATTTGTAGAGCTTCTCGTATGCACGATGGCTTTGGGTTCGAGAACGGTCAAGTGGCTTCCTTGGCACACATTCCAGTGGAATTTCAGCCTTTGTTCTGCGCTATTAGTGCCATGGCTCCTTCTTTCCAGTGCCTCGTCGAATGGGATGCTGCATGCTTTGCTTCGCTAATAGTTCTGCAGTTTTTGTACATAAGTCCAGGTTAGGAAATTGAAACAATAATGAAAAACATCAAATATGAATTTAAAAAAAATATATTACATTACTATTTTTTTTTCTAAAATGTGAATTTTTCAGAAGACGATCCCACAGCCTTGATCAACCAGTCAGAAATAGACCGTCTACACAGCACTTACGTGAACGCTCTTAAAGACCACTGCTGCAACACTACCACTCCTCAGCCAAACAAGCTCTCCAAAATTATAAACCAAGTAAGTTAGTTATGCCTGCTCCCCTAGGTTCTAGTAATAGGGAAGTTTTTTAAGTTCTCAATTTTTCATGCTTTTTGGTTTAGTTTTGGTAAAATTAAATAGACTACCGTATTTCCTCTAATAGAAAGCCTCCTCTTAATAGAAGCCCCTTTAACATAAGGCTTTCTAGAAGTCTACTTTGCCTTGTAAGAAACTTTTTATGGCTAAATTTTCGTCTACACCGAAATGTTAAAAAAGCCCTCATCTAATAAAAGACCCCCTTGTAATAGTAGCCAACAACCCTAGCCCCCCACTATCCCGTTCTCCCCTGGACTCTGAGTGAAAAATGCAAGGCCTACCCTTACTATTAGATGAAATACGGTATACTTGAGGATTTCTTTAATTCGCTCACCCCAGAAATAAAGAAGTATCAATTAGGCCTACTATTTTCGAGTTTAAAAAATTAGAAACCAGCAAAATCAAGTCTTATGACAGCATTTGGTCTTGTTTGAAAAGTCCTAGCTAAGACCGTAGCCTCTTTCTTTTTTTTTAACCGACGAAACAAAAGACTAATAATCTTTTAATTTAGGCCACCAAACTTCTGGTGTTCCGGAATCTTGGAGCAAACTGCCTACAAATGGCAAATAACTCAGGTTGTGCTCTGCCTAGAACTGTGAGTCAAGTCCATCGAGAATGCTACAATCTCATTAAAAGTGGTCCTGTGGATCTAAGTGGATTAGAAATAAGTGTTGACCAGCCGCAATCTGCAACACCACTTGACATAGGTCAACAACAGCAGCAAAACAGACGATCCAATTCTGGACATGACTTACCCAACTTCAATCTTAATTTCTGACTCACACATATTTTGTAATTTCTAATTATTTCTGCTTTAAATATTTTGGGGAAGCTTCGGCAAGATCTTTCTAATGACTTTAACAAATTTCGGTCTAATTAAGCTTTTTCGGTGACACAACTTAATGTCTAATCAAGTACTTCGAAAATTTTTAAAATTTTTTAATTCTTATTTTTTTTCTCAATACCATATTTTCTATAACAGTATCCCAGGCATAACCTTGGGTGTCGGATCACTATCTTTAGTGAATATCAGCCAAACACGGAGGATTCAGGACCCTATCCTATATTGGGCACTAATTTTTGAGCTTGGTAAAGTTCAAGTTCAAAAATCGGTACCCAATATAGGATTAGGCCGGATTTAGATTGCCGGATAACCGAAGGTGCCGGATAACAGCGGTTGACTTTATGCTGAAATCATAAGATACGAGCTTTAAGACTGCTATCCCACGCAATAAAAACTAATTGTAGTCGAACCTCGATATAACGACAACCCAAGAAACCGGCCTAAGAGTGTCGTTACATCTAGGGTTCATCTGACTAAATTTAAGTCAAAGCTGACCCTCAGCTTTCAGGTGTCGTTATATCCGTGTATCGTCAAAATGAGGTTTCACTGTATTTTAAGCAATACATTCGACGCTATCCATATATAACGGACCCTCTTTGCACCGGCCTCAGAAGCGTTTGTTACAAAAAAAGTCGACTTTTTAGTCAAAATTCAATTAAAAATCACACCTTTGCACTAATTTTCGAACGGAAAAGATGAAATATGCATGTATTAACGGTTTCCACACCATTATAGGCACAAACTAGCAATTATGCGAAGAGTTCAGATGCATAAAATTTTCTGCGAAAGATATGCCTAGCACTACCGCCCCCCCCCCCCCCGATGGTCTTGTATGGTGCCTCTGTGGTGTTTTTCAGGATTAATCAATCCAGGGGTTTGTTATAGAGATAGTTAGTTAGTTCAGATTTCACAATTACACAACAAAATGTTGATTTTTAGCCTTCAAGAAATGAGCTTCAACTTAAAAAAATAATTATCTCCGACATCTTTAGAACTAGTCAAAAGTTCAGTCGATTGTTAGGCGCTGCAGCAACAACTTAGCACCATGATGTAGCGCAGATTAAGAGCTTCAAAATGCATTTCACAGAATGATTTTTGAAAATCTGAGTATTGAGATTTGACTGTTTTAAAAAAGCAAATTCTTCGAAAAATGACTGAAATTCAAGTTTTCTTAATTTTATTTCGGGATTTCATTTATTTTTTGAAGAATTTGCTTTTTTAAAACAGTCATATCTCAATACTTAGATTTTCAAAAACCACTCTGTAAAATGGATTTTGAAGCTCTTTATCTGCGCTACAATTAAGTGTTGAGTTGTTGCTGCAGCGCCTAACAATTTACTGAAATTTTGACTAGTTCTAAAGATACCGGAGATAATCATTTTTTTAACTTGAAGCTCATTTAATGAAGGCTAAAAATCAATATTTTGTTGTGAAATTGTGAAATCTGAAATAGAGCGATGAAATAGGAGATTCTTTTCTACAAAATGACATATAACAGTATGGTAGAAATATTTTACATTGAAACAAAATCTTCACGAACAAAACCGACAGAACTTATGTTACAACCCAATAAATAGTGTATAAAAGTGAGTCCTGTGAAATATCATAATATTTTCAAAAATGTCGTTCTAAAATGGGCTAAAACAAATTTAAAAAAAATGTGTTAAATTGTTCAAGCTTATAAAATATATATTTTATTTGTTCTTTTTCTTTAAATTTTTTCGTGCAAGTTGTATTCAATAATGCTAATATTTATTAAATAATTGTTAATCTTGTTATTCTATAAAATTTTTTAAATATTTTTATAGATTATTTATTTGTTCATTGATCTGGTGAATAAAAAATTTGCACCACAAGTTTTTTTATTGATCTAACATAAGACATTTTTCATTGAACAGCTAAGCGAAAAATTTGATGCCAGAAATGGTAAAATGACCTCAAAATTACAAAAAATTACCCCAGCACCCCAGTTTGAAGCCGCGAACCGGAAGCCGAGAGCAGGAGCGAAAGTTTATAGACCAAGAGCCAAGAGCAAGAGCACAATTTTCGAAGCAAGGAGCCAAAAGCAGGAGCAGCAGCGAAAATTTTAAAATGGCTAGCACTGGTGCCGATATAACGGCAGCCCCTGGGGACTGGTCAAAGTTGCCGTTATATAAGGGTGCCGCTGTATCGGGGGTATTTTTTATACTACACTATTTAGCCAAAAGTTATCGTTTTTCAATATCCAGTGTAGAAAAGGCAACAAAGAGCAAAAACAAAAGGAAAAATGAAAAGATAAGAGCTAGAAATGAGCGAATTTTTCGAAAATTCTTTCAAAATTCAATCTAGTTCGCAAAAATTACGCTCGAATCTGAATTTTCGAACGAAAAGAGTAGTTCCTTATATCGGGGTAGTTTTATTGCTTGGGACCGGTGTTTTTTGGTACCGGGGGTGCTGATATAATGGCGCTGCCGTTATATCGTGTTGCCGTTGTATCGGCACTCGACTGTATTTCAAAAGATTAGCTTCCGGACGGTTTCCAGTATTAGAAGTCAAATTACCTATGTGCATACAAATCCAGGATTGCTTCAAAAGTATATTTGGCAAAAAAAAATCGATGTTAATTTATTGCCTAACAAAACGGTTAAAATTTCCGGACGAAGTTATTTGACACCCGACACATACAGGATGGACTCAGAAAAAAAGAACCACAAAGTTCTGACTGTAATGTTTTCGAATTATTTTGTGCACAATTTCAAAATTTAATTCCTTTTGTTAGTCATTGAAGAAGCAAATTTACAAATAGGAGTAATTTTGTTGGGAACTATTTTTTGAGATTTGCTCAGAGATGCAGCCTCAAAAATTATTTGATGGAACAAATTCACAGCCTTCTGTTACTCATTTTGACGTCTGCTCATTCAAATGAAAAGCTTTATTGAAATTTGCTTCTGCGTTCTAACCCAAAAGTAATTAGTCGAAATTGTAGCTAGGGCTACATTTTCAGCTATTTTTTTGCGAAATAACCTTTCTTATTCACATTGCAAGTACATTTTCTGCGTCCATTACGTAAAGGAGGAGACACTCTTTCTCATTCTTAATAAGCAAAGATAAACCTCTATTATCGGGATTTCACCTTCTTACGCATTTTGACCTACTTTTTGACGGAAAATGATGACTGATAGTTTTAGACGCTATATTGCTACTTTTTATCTTTCTATCGACTGGCTGTTTTACTTTTTGATTTGCATGTGAAAACTTTGACCTGGGATCTTGAATACCGAAATTGGTAAATCAAGAATCCAAAATCGTCAATTCTGGTATTCAAGATCCCAGGTGAAATTTCTTTAACCGAAAATGAAGAAGTCAAACAGCCAATCGATACAGAAGAAAAACTGGCATATAGCGTCTAAATTTTTCAGTTATCGATTTTGGTGAAAAACTAGGTCAGAAACGCGTTAGAAGGTGAAATACGGAAATCCCAAAATCCCGATTCCCTTCTCTAATATATATTTGACTAGGGTTCGCAGCTCCGGGGGTAAACCCCTCGTCCCTCTTTCTTCGCGCATTTTTTCGACCATCAGAGTAGTACTGGGACCAAGTTTAGGCACATCAAAGGATGCCGCCTTTATGCCCCATACCTATGGGGCACTTTCAAAGAGAAGCCCATAGTATAAGAGGTGTCAAGCTCCGCCCTTTTCTTACCCCTTATTGGCATAAAGCACCATAGGTTGAAGGTAAAGGCGGCATACCTTTGAAGTGACGGTACCATCATTAGGTCTACCCATCATTCGGACAAAGGATCCCCCGTCAAAAAAATTAGCCGCCGCGTAGCCGGCAGTTCTGCAGATTCTGTTCTGTGGAATTTCATCAATACCCCAGCACACCCCATGGAAAATTTTTAAGGTGATTGAGTGCTCTAAGTGAGTCTTTAACTCTCAAAGTCCCGTGCTCTTTGCGGTAGTTGGCCAAATAAAGTTGAGCAACAACTTTTTGATATTCAGGTGAAGATGCTTTGGTGGACTTTACAGCTCGCAACTGTTGCTACCTTTATTTGGGGTGCCTATGAATTTTCTTTATTTGGCTAATAATTACAAAATCTTCCAACGCAATGAAGATTACAAGCGCATTTTATTGCAAACATGTGTTTTAGATGCTGTTTCAGCCAGTGAGTTTGCTAAATAGTTTTAAACAAACTTTTGAAATTCACTTTAGATATTTATTACGCTAGACAAGACAGTAGCCATTTTTTTTAACGGTCTCATGCAAATTTGTCTAATCATTTGGACTTAGCCGCCGGATTTTTGGTATATGTTCAGCGACGACTTCCAGTGTGATTCAATATGCCTATCGATACTTGGTGCTTTGCAGGTAATGAAAAAGTCTTAAAGTGGAAGATGGTGACGGATTTTGTTAATTCTGTAAAATTAAAGAGCATGTGCCGGCACTGGAAATAATTTATTTCACATAGGCAAATTGATTGCAGTCGTGACACCATACAACTTAAACATGAATGTAGTGAAAACTTTTTTATACAGTCGAAACTCGGTATGCCGGCAAGTCGGGCCGTAGTGCGTAGGGTTGTAAAAATGCTCGACCAGGTTGATTTCAAGCATACTTATTTCATGCTTATTTTTCTAGCACTTCCGAAAAAATCATATTTCATAAAGAATCATATTTTTTTCTATTTAGATAGATTCGAGTAAATAATTATTACTATTTCTTCATGGTTGCTATAGGGACTTTATTTGCTTCAATTTGTGCTGGTCTCGAAGTAGTGACTAATGATGAAAATAAAAGAGAAACATCAAGTCATGATTTCAACAGTTTTTGGACCAATGACAGTTACAGCCCGGCAATCAAAATGGTCAGCTATTCAGATCCGGTATGTTTTTCTGTTACAGTCAAATCTTGATATAGTGCTTCCACCCCCACAAGACTTTGATAGGCCAAATTTTTCTAAGTCTACTTTTAGTCATTTTTTAGAAATTTTAGTGTTCCTTTAGTGGTCTGAATGTTCTATGTTAAGGTGATCTTAAGATGTATGAAAGCTCAAGAATTCAAGCCATGGTCGTTCGGAGCCCCAATCAAAGGCTTTCAAATGTTACTTCTAACCTTTTTATACTTTTAAAGCTCATAATCTTTTCTTCTCAAGATTCAAAAAAGCACTGGTCATCAAGTAAGCAGTTCGGCTATCGCTTCAATTTGCTGTTGGAGAAAAAGAAGAAAATAGAACATTCCCAACTGACTCTAACGGACACGACTTTGGCGCCCGCGACATTTACGGACATTTTTTGAGCTTAAAAAGGCATATTGAGAGCAAAAAGCAGGTCCGCATTTTCCGTCCGCAAATGTCTAGTCCGAAAGTCTAGTCCGCTGAAGACCATCCGCATTTATCGGTCTGCAAATGTCGATCCTCCCCCAAGTCTTGTTCGTCAATGTCACTTCCGATAAAGTCGCGTCCCAAATAACCATCCGCATTTGTCACGTCCGCCGATGTCGTTCCGTGAATGTAGTTTCGCAAAAGTGGGGTTGCTAATGTGGGCTACCAAATAAGTCAAGTCTGCCGATGTCCGGCCACAAACACAGAACTGCAGATGTCTACATGCCTCCAAAGTGACTAGCACGTAGTAACGGGTTGCTGTATTGCAATATTTCGACTAGAATAGCCAAAGACAACTCACAAAACAATTTAAAAATCAGGCTAAAAAAGTGTCGGGCACTAGGCGGGAAACGACCTTGAGGTAAGGGCCGTTATATCGAGGGATGACTGTACGAGATAAAAAGCCCGTAAAAAGCGAAATTGCAAAAAAAATATGATATAAAAATTTAGGAATCTTTCATTGGCACATTATACACTTCTTATTATTTTCTCTACAATATGCTCTGCTATACCGTATTCACTCTATTAACTCCCACCCTCTGATAACTCCCCACCCCTGAGCATCGTTAAAAAATAGTTCCCCACCCTCTAATAACTCCCACCCCTGTAATAATTTTCCATACTCCATTCCTTGGGGTCAGCATTTTTATACATCAGTACAGTCAACCCTCGCTATAGTGGCACCCCCTGGGACCGGCCTCAAGGTGCCACTATAGCGAGGTGCCACTATAGCGAGGTGCCACTATATTGGGGTGCCACTATAGCGAGTGTCCACTATAGCGAGGTGCCACTATATTGGGGTGCCACTATATTGGGGTGCCACTATAGCGAAGGGTGCTGGACTGAAACAATTCGCAAGTGCCACTATATCGAGGGTCCATACTAAAACAGGTCAATTGTATCTCAAATACCAAGTTTTCAATATACCCTAAATTCCGACGCATTTTCCGCAGCTCATAGATAACCCACACTTCACTGGTTCGACTCCACCCTAGTGACATTTATTTTTTCCTTGTGTCTATTGTAATATTGTTTTGTCCTTAAAAGTCATAAACTAGTTTATTTCACATCATTTAGCTTAAAATTAGGTAGGGTCTTGTTGTACCTCCCCTAAGTCGGTATCCACCTCCAGAATCCAAAATGTTAAAGTAAGGTGAAAGTAAAAACAAAATTATTGTTGCTAATCTAGAGTCGTGTTCTGGACACTGTTTTTAAAACCAAAATGCTCTTTTAACTAACCAGAATCTCAATAAACTGAGTAGTTATCCATTTCAAGGTAAATGGTCTTGAATTTCCGTAAATTAGGCAAACAAATTATTCTGTCTTTATTAAAAGTGGATACCTAGAACGATTTGTGAAGAGTGAAACCTGGTTAAGGCTCATTAACATCTTCGAAGAGAGCATGTTACATTATGCAATTTTCGAAACTTGAGAGAAAGTCATGTGACTAAAGAAAGACCTGTTGACAAAACTCGAGAATCAGTGCTCCCAAACAGTTTGGTCCCCCTGTTGTTTTTTGTAAGAAAATGTCTTGGTCCCCCTGTTGGTTTTTGATGTGATCATGATGATTGAGGTGGATCGTGTTAACCATATACATTTTGATCACCACGATCACTTTTATCACCATAATCATTTTAAAAATCAACAGGGAACAAGGTTTTTTACACAAAAAATAACAGGGGGTACAAGCTGTTTGGGAGCAACCGATTCTCCATCCGATCCTCGTTATTTCGGCAGCGCTTTTTGTTGACTGGAGGACCTTCATCTTCATGCAGCTGGAGTTCCTCGGAATCACTTATCTGAAAATTAGAAGGAATAGAAAATGGCGCGACAAATAATGGCGCAACGAAAAATGACGCAGCAAAAAGTTTTTATTTTCTTTTTAGTGCTAAAAAATTTCAATCGACAATTTTGTTCAAAAAAACCTTTCCACCCTATTTGAATATACAGCACCCCTTTAAATCAAATATTTCTAAAAATGGTCATAAAAACTCTATATCGACTCCAAATCACCTCAGAAGCTCTAAAAAAGCTTTTTTTAACTTTTTTAAAATTATTCTTGAGGTCTATAAAAATTTAGTTTTGGGCCCTCTGATTTTAATTCACTTGTTTTTAACATGGGACTTGGCAAAAACAGACTCTATCAGACTCCTGCACTGAAAACCATGTTCAACATTTTTTGCATAAAATCAGCCCTTTTAGCGTTTAGGCCGTGAAAACACCAAATAACCCCTCCAAAGAGGGTTTTTCTCTAAGCCCGCCTTTCGGCTCCCTTGATTTTTTTTCACCCCAGTCCATTGCAATGTGGAAAGTGTTGGTATTTGGCCGTTAAGCGGTCAAATACCCTTGTTATTGTCGGCGCAAAAGAGATTTGAAAAAAAGGTGTGACATAGATGAAAAATGAAAAAAGTTGGTTTAGAGAAAAAATACACTGCGTAGGGGGCGTTATTGTGGAGCACTGTCGTTTGGGAAGACTTTAAAAAAAAGTTATTCAAGCAAGGAGGAGGGGGGGGCTTGATTGCTTAGTTCATATCGAATTTTTCATTAGTCCTCGTGCAGGTGCTTTTTTCCGTGGTGGCGCTGCCGCCGGCGATAGCGCCTACGTTGAAACAACAAACAACACTTTCAACAATGAACAGTTTGAAAAAGTATTGTCGGACTAACAGAAGATTGAATTTACGAAATTAAAAAAAAAAAAAAGTAATTATAATTGTCATGAAGCTGTTTGGTCTTTCAATATTCAAATTCAACTTAATCCAGGCCTGTGCACGGGCGGCCCGGCCCGGGCCGTGATTTTTGAGGCCGGGCGGGCCCAACTTTCAAAATTGCTTACGGGCCGGGCCGGGCTCGAAAATCGACGGCCGGGCCGGCCCGGAAATTATTAATCTTAAATATACCTTATCAAATCCAACTTTAAAAAAAAAATTTTAAGTCTTGTATCAAAATATAGTCACGGATTTCGGGTTCAACAATTTGTTGACTGACTTACTGGAATTTTCAAAAGTTTGAAGAAAGTTCTGTTCATACAAAGACTTGTTTTTGAAACTTTTTTGATATCGCATTGAATCAATTAATGGCTTGTTAGAAAGCCTAAATCCAGGGCTATGTAATAGTGTAATAGTTTTTCAAAATTCGCACAAACAATATGAGAAACGGCCATTTTTGAAACCTTGTTTTCGCGTTTTTAAGCTATCGTTAATTTTCATTTTTCTTATGATTTCTATAAATTTTTTTATTGTTTTTTATCCGTCGGAAAGCTCAGAATTAGAGCTTTCTAACGGTATATCACACTGCCAAAAATAATTCTGAAATATTGTACTACAGCAAAAAAGAATGATTGTAAACGTATTTTTTTGAATAAAAGTCAAATTTTTTCGCGATTCCAAAAATCCTTACGGCTCTACATAGCGCAAAAGACAGAGCAATTAAAATGGAACATTCTTTGCAAAAAATAAAGTAAAACATGGCAGAAAACAGGCTTTCTTAGTGTTTAACAAGACTCCCAAAAAAGTTCGAAACGATTTTACGTAAAACTTAAATTTCGCTGTGGAAACCTAGATTTTTGACATCGGATTCGTGTTTAGCATGGTCAATTTGTTTTATGGAACTGCCCTCAAAGCTTACAACTTGCTGAGTGAAATTCACCAATTCCGCTCAAGACAAAAAAAAGTGAGGGCTAAAAATAGATATAATTACGTCCACAGGGTTGAACTGATTTACTATTAAGCTTGTTTATTTTTTTTCGTTTAGGTAATTCTGAAGTTATCAAGACTTTTTATTGATTTCTGCAAAACTTCTGTTATTTCAAAAAAAATTCTCATAGTCAATATTTAGACATCTATTCCGTTATTTATATTTTAATCACAAGCTACAGTATGTTGTATCGAAATGTTTACCATGATAGAAACTTAGATCTTATTCACCTTCTTTTATTGTTGTATTGGCCTCCTGTTTCAAGCCCATTGATTACTATTTTAACAAGTCAAACAATACAGGAATGTTATTCTGTGTGGACAAACGGAACAACCTAATTCGATATCTAGTGTTTGTTGTTAGTTAAAAAACAAAGTATTCTGAACGGCTGTTAATAAAATTACAGTTGCTCATTCAAGTATCCTACTCAGCGCATTTCCACAGCTCTTTAAAAATTTGCATTGATCAATTGAATTAAAAATTTTATACGACCGA
Organism: Ditylenchus dipsaci; assembly: GCA_004194705.1. Classification (NCBI taxonomy): domain Eukaryota; kingdom Metazoa; phylum Nematoda; class Chromadorea; order Rhabditida; family Anguinidae; genus Ditylenchus; species Ditylenchus dipsaci. The sequence goes on from SADC01000063.1 coordinate 239,739, forward strand.
TTGGACATAACCGGAATAAAAGCCGAAAACTTACTTTTTTTTAGAAATAGGTTGACTCTATGAACTCAGCTGAATCTAGTGCCGGAAAAACTATTACACTATTACATAGCCTGGATTTTAGGCTTTCTAACACAAGCCATTAATTGATTCAATGCGAATATCAAAAAAGTTTCAAAAACAAGTCTTTGTATGAACAGAACTTTCTTCAAACTTTTGAAAATTCAGTAAGTCAGTCAACAAATGTTGAAACCCCGAAATCCGTGACTATATTTTGATACAAGACTTAAAATTTTTTTTTAAAGTTGGATTTGATAAGGTATATTTAAGATTAATAATTTCCGGGCCGGCCCGGCCGTCGATTTTCGAGCCCGGCCCGGCCCGTAAGCAATTTTGAAAAGTTGGGCCCGGCCGGGCTCAAAAATCACGGCCCGGGCCGGGCCGGCCCGTGCACAGCCCTGGATTAAGTTGAATTTGAATATTGAAAGACCCAAACAGCTTCATGACAATTATAATTAACTTTTTTTTTTTTTATAATTTCGTAAATTCAATCTTCTGTTAGTCACAATACTTTTCAAAACTGTTCATTGTTGAAAGTGTTGTTTGTTGTTTCAACGTAGGCGCTATCGCCGGCGGCAGCGCCACCACGGAAAAAAAACCTGCACGAGGACTAATGAAAAATCGATATGAACTAAGCAATCAAGCCCCCCCCTCCTCCTTGCTGAATAACTTTTTTTTAAAAGTCTTCCCAAACGACAGTGCTCCACAATAACGCCCCCCTACGCAGTGTATTTTTTCTCTAAACCAACTTTTTTCATTTTTCATCTATGTCACACCTTTTTTTTCAAATCTCTTTTGCGCCGACAATAACAAGGGTATTGACCGCTTAACGGCCAAATACCACACTTTCCACATTGCAATGGACTGGGGTGAAAAAAAATCAAGGGAGCCGAAAGGCGGGCTTAGAGAAAAACCCTCTTTGGAGGGGTTATTTGGGTGTTTTCACGGCCTAAAACGCTAAAAGGGCTGATTTTATGCAAAAATGTTGAACATGGTTTTCAGTGCAGGAGTCTGATAGAGTCTGTTTTTGCCAAGTCCCATGTTAAAAACAAAAGTGAATTAAAATCAGAGGGCCCAAAACTAAATTTTTATAGACCTCAAGAATAATTTTAAAAAAGTTAAAAAAAGCTTTTTTAGAGCTTCTGAGGTGATTTGGAGTCGATATAGAGTTTTTATGACCATTTTTAGAAATATTTGATTTAAGGGGTGGCTGTATATTCAAAATAGGGTGGAAAGGTTTTTTGAAAACAAATTGTCGATTGAAATTTTTTAGCACTAAAAAGAAAATAAAAACTTTTTTTGCTGCGTCATTTTTTCGTTGCGCCATTATTTGTCGCGCCATTTTCTATTCTTCTAATTTTCAGATAAGTGATTCCGAGGAACTCCAGCTGCATGAAGATGAAGGTCCTCCAGTCAACAAAAAGCGCTGCCGAAATAACGAGGATCGGATGGAGAATCGGTTGCTCCCAAACAGCTTGTACCCCCTGTTATTTTTTGTGTAAAAAACCTTGGTTCCCCTGTTGATTTTAAAATGATTATGGTGATAAAAGTGATCGTGGGGATCAAAAATGTATATGGTTAACACGATCACCTCAATCATCATGATCACATCAAAAACCAACAGGGGGACCAAGACATTTTCTTACAAAAAAAACAGGGGGACCAAACTGTTTGGGAGCAACTGATTCTCGAGTTTTGTCAACAGTGTCTTTCTTTAGTCACATGACTTTCTCTCAAGTTTCGAAATTGCATAATGTAATGCTCTCTTCGAGATGTTAATGAGCCTTAACAGGTTTCACTCTTCACAAATCGTTCTAGGTATCCACTTTTAATAAAGACAGAATAATTTGTTTGCCTAATTTACGGAATTCAAGACCATTTACCTTGAAATGGATAACTACTCAGTTTATTGAGATTCTGGTTAGTTAAAAGAGCATTTTGGTTTTAAAAACAGTGTCCAGAACACGACTCTAGATTAGCAACAATAATTTTGTTTTTACTTTCACCTTACTTTAACATTTTGGATTCTGGAGGTGGATACCGACTTAGGGAGGTACAACAAGACCCTCCTAATTTTAAGCTAAATGATGTGAAATAAAACTAGTTTATGACTTTTAAGGACAAACAATATACAATAGACACAAGGAAAAATAAATGTCACTAGGGTGGAGTCGAACCAGTGAAGGTGTGGGTTATCTATGAGCTGCGGAAAATGCGTCGGAATTTAGGGTATATTGAAAAACTTGGTATTTGAGATACAATTGACCTGTTTTAGTATGGACCCTCGATATAGTGGCACTTGCGAATTGTTTCAGTCCAGCACCCTTCGCTATAGTGGCACCCCAATATAGTGGCACCCCAATATAGTGGCACTCGCTATAGTGGCACTCGCTATAGTGGCACCCCAATATAGTGGCACCTCGCTATAGTGGCACCTCGCTATAGTGGCACCTGAGGCCGGTCCCAAGGGGTGCCACTATAGCGAGGGTTGACTGTACTGATGTATAAAATGCTGACCCAAGGAATGGAGTAGGAAATTATTACAGGGTGGGGAGTTATTAGAGGTGGGGGAACTATTTTTAACGATGCTCAGGGGTGGAGTTATCAGAGGGTGGGGAGTTAATAGAGTGAATACGGTATAGCAGAGCATATTGTAGAGAAAATATAAGAAGTGTATAATGTGCCAATGAAAGATTCCTAAATTTTTATATCATATTTTTTTTGCAATTTCGCTTTTTACGGCTTTTTATCTCGTACAGTCATCCCTCGATATACGCCCTTACTCAAGGTCGTTCCCGCCTAGTGCCCGACACTTTTTTTAGCCTGATTTTTTAAATTGTTTGTGAGTTGTCTTTTGGCTATTCTAGTCGAAATATTGCAATACAGCAACCCGTTACTACGTGCTAGTCACTTTGGAGGCATGTAGCATCTGCAGTTCTGTGTTTGTGGCCGGACATCGGCAGACTTGACTTTATTTTGGTAGCCCACATTAGCAACCCCACTTTGCGAAACTACATTCACGGAACGACATCGGCGGACGTGAACAAATGCGGATGGTTATTTGGAAGCCGACTTTATCGGAAGTGAATTGACGAACAAGACTTGGGGGGAGGATCGACATTTGCAGACCGATAAATGCGGATGGTCTTCAGCGGACTAAGACTTTCGGACTAGACATTTGCGGACGGAAAATGCGACCTGCTTTTTGCTCTCAATATGCCTTTTTTAAGCTCAAAAATGTCCGTAAATGTCGCGGGCGCCAAAGTCGTGTCCGTTAGAGTCAGTTGGGAATGTTCTATTTTCTTCTTTTTCTCCAACAGCAATTGAAGCGATAGCCGAACTGCTTACTTGATGACCAGTGCTTTTTTGAATCTTGAAGAAAAGATTATGAGCTTTAAAAGTATAAAAAGGTTAGAAGTAACATTTGAAAGCCTTTGATTGGGGCTCCGAACGACCATGGCTTGAATTCTTGAGCTTTCATACATCTTAAGATCAACCTTAACATAGAACATTCAGACCACTAAAGGAACACTAAAATTCTCTAAAAAATGACTAAAAGTAGACTTAGAAAAATTTGGCCCTATCAAAGTCTGTGGGGTGGAAGCACTATATCAAGATTTGACTGTAACAGAAAAACATACCGGATCTGAATAGCTGACCATTTTGATTGCCGGGCTGTAACTGTCATTGGTCCAAAAACTGTTGAATCATGACTTGATGTTTCTCTTTTATTTTCATCATTAGTCACTACTTCGAGACCAGCACAAATTGAAGCAAATAAAGTCCCTATAGCAACCATGAAGAAATAGTAATAATTATTTACTCGAATCTATCTAAATAGAAAAAATATGATTCTTTATGAAATATGATTTTTTCGGAAGTGCTAGAAAATAAGCATGAAATAAGTATGCTTGAAATCAACCTGGTCGAGCATTTTACAACCCTACGCACTACGGCCCGACTTGCCGCATACCGAGTTTCGACTGTATAAAAAAGTTTTCACTACATTCATGTTTAAGTTGTATGTGTCACGACTGCAATCAATTTGCCTATGTGAAATAAATTATTTTTCCAGTGCCGGCACATGCTCTTTAATTTTACAGAATTAACAAAAATCCGTCACCATCTTCCACTTTAAGACTTTTTCATTACCTGCAAAGCACCAGTATCGATAGGCATATGAATCACACTGGAAGTCGTCGCTGAACATATACAAAAATCCGGCGGCTAAGTCCAAATGATTAGACAATTTTGCATGAGACCGTTAAAAAAATGGCTACTGTCTTGTCTAGCGTAATAAATATCTAAAGTGAATTTCAAAAGTTTGTTTAAAACTATTTAGCAAACTCACTGGCTGAAACAGCATCTAAAACACATGTTTGCAATAAATGCGCTTGTAATCTTTCATTGCGTTGGAAGATTTTGTAATTATTAGCCAAATAAGAAGAAATTCATAGGCACCCCCAAAATCAAAGGTAGCAACAGTTGCGAGCTGTAAAGTCCACCAAAGCATTCTTCACCTGAATATTCCAAGTTGTTGCTCAACTTTATTGGCCAACTACCGCAAAAGAGCACGGGACTTTGAGAGTTTAAAGAACTCACTAGAGCACTCAATCACGCTTAAAAATTTTCCATGCGGGTGGGCCTGGGGTGCACTTTGAATGAATTCAGTGCCCAATGGTATGGGGCAACAGGCGGCATCCTTTGATGTGCCTAAACTTGGTCCCAGTACTGACTCTGATGGTCGAAAAAATGCGCGAAGAAAAGGGACGGAGGGTTTACCCCCGGAGCTGCGAACCCTAGTCAAATATATATTAGAGAAGGGAATCGGATTTTGGGATTTCCGTATTTCACCTTCCTAACGCGTTTCTGACCTAGTTTTTCACCAAAATCGATAACTGAAAAATTTAGACCGCTATATGCCAGTTTTTCTTCTTGTATCGATTGGCTGTTTGACTTCTTCATTTTCGGTTAAAGAATTCACCTGGGATCTTGAATATCAGAATTGACGATTTTGGATTCTTGATTTACCAATTTCGGTATTCAAGATCCAGGTCAAAGTTTTCACATGCAAATCAAAAAGTAAAACAGCCAGTCGATAGAAAGATAAAAAAAGCAATATAGCGTCTAAAACTATCAGTCATCTTTTCCGTCAAAAAGTAGGTCAAAATGCGTAAGAAGGTGAAATCCCGATAATAGAGGTTTATCTTTGCTATTAAGAATGAAGAAAGAGTGTCTCCTCCTTTACGTAATGGACGCAGAAAATGTACTTGCAATGTGAAATAAGAAAGGTTATTTCGCAAAAAAATAGCTGAAATTGTACCCTAGCTACAAATTTCGACTAATACTTTTGGGTTAGAACGCAGAAGCAATTTCAATAAAGCTTTTCATTGAATGAGCAGACGTCAAAATGAGTAACAGAAGGCTGGAATTTGTTCCATCAAATAATTTTTGAGGCTGCATCTCTGAGCAAATCTCAAAAAATAGTTCCCAACAAAATTACTCCTATTATTGTAAATTTGCTTTCTTCATGACTAACAAAGGAATTAAATTTTGAAATTGTGCACAAAAATAATTCGAAAACATTACAGTCAGAACTTTGTGGTTCTTTTTCTGAGTCCATCTGTATGTGTCGGGTGTCAAATAACTTCGTCCGGAAATTTTAAACCGTTTTGTTAGGCAATAAATTAACATCGATTTTTTTTGCCAAATATACTTTGAAGCAATCCTGGATTTGTATGCACATAGGTAATTTGACTTCTAATACTGGAAAACCGTCCGGAAGCTAATCTTTTGAAATACAGTCGAGTGCCGATACAAGCGGCAACACGATATAACGGCAGCGCCATTATTCAGCACCCCCGGTACCAAAAACACCGGTCCACAATAAAAACTACCCCGATATAAAGGAACTACTCTTTTCGTTCGAAAATCAGATTCGAGCGTAATTTTTGCGAACTAGATTGAATTTTGAAAGAATTTTCGAAAAATTCGCTCATTTCTAGCTCTTTCTTTTCATTTTCCTTTTGTTTTTGCTCTTTGTTGCCTTTTCACACTGGATTTGAAAAACGATAACTTTGGCTAAATAGTGTAGTATAAAATACCCCGATACAGCGGCACCCTTATATAACGCAACTTTGACCAGTCCCAGGGCTGCCGTTATATCGCACCAGTGCTAGCCATTTTAAAATTTTCGCTGCTGCTCCTCGCTTTTGGCTCCTTGCTTCGAAAATTGTGCTCTTGCTCTTGCTCTTGGTCTATAAACTTTCGCTCCTGCTTCGGCTTCCGGTTCGCGGCTTCAAACTGGGGTGCTGGGGTAATTTTTTAATTTTGAGGTCTTTACCATTTCTGGCATCAAAATTTTTCGCTTTAGCTGTTCAATGAAAAAGTCTTATTATGATCAATAAAAACTTGTGGTGCAAATTTTTATTCACCAGATCAATGAACAAATAATAAATCTATAAAAATATTTAAAATTTATAGAATAAACAAGATTAACAATTATTAATAATATTAGCATTTTGATACAACTTGCACGAAAACTTTAAAGAAAAAAGACCACATAAAATATATATTTTATAAGCTTGAACAATTTAACACATTTTTTAAATTTGTTTTAGCCCATTTTAGAACGACATTTTTGAAAATATTATGATATTTCACAGACTCACTTTATACACTATTTTATTGGGTTGTAACATAAGTTCTGTCGGTTTTGTTCGTGAAGATTTTGTTTCAATGTAAAATATTCTACCATACTGTTATATGTCAATTTGTAGAAAGAATCTCCTATTTTCATCGCTCTATTCAGATTTCACAATTTCACACAACAAAATATTGATTTTTAGCCTTCAATTAAATGAGGCTTCAAGTTAAAAAAATGATTATCTCCGGTATCTTAGAACTAGTCAAAATTTCAGTAAATTGTTAGGGCGTGCAGCAACAACTCAACACTTATTGTAGCGCAGAAAAGAGCTCAAAATCCATTTTACGAGAGTGGTTTTTGAAAATCTAAGTATTGAGATATGACTGTTTCAAAAAAGCAAATTCTTCAAAA